>JAEANM010009262.1:0-16476 GCA_017656035.1 Myanophis thanlyinensis
ACACACACATACATACATACATACATATACATGTTCAAGTGTATGTTTATGACTGTATTCTTAGACAAAACTTAGCTTCTGATAACTGCAAATTAGGAATTAAATCATCAAAAATATTATTTGTTTCAGAGAAGATTTTGCCTTCTGTTCATTAGTTAGCAACCTACATCTTTTTTTTTTTTTGGGGGGGGGAGGGTCCTAATCAGTGTTGAGTACTAGTGAATGCCTATAATTAGTTTATAATGTACTTTTTTGTTGTTGTGCCTTCAAATTAGTGTTTTGTCCTGACAATTGCCTTGATCAATCCCTGCAGTTTTCTTGGCAACATTTTCAGAAGTAATTTGTCTTTGCCTTCTTCCTAGGGCTCAAGAGAGCCTCATGGTCTCCCAGTTTCTAGTCTGGTATCTTAATTGCTGCAGCAAAATGGTTCCCAACACATATCTACTTCTGAAATTTTATAGCATTACAATGGCAAGTCAATGCTCTGTTAGAAGATAACCACCAAGTGATATCCAAGTTCTTTTTATCTATTCAATATTACTCTGCCAAAAAAAGCTCTCATTTTTAGAAAACTATTTCGAGATATTTTTAGAGAACATTTTAAAGAAGTAGTTTCATTTTTCCCTTTGATAAGCCCTTTTATCATTTTATTTGCTTTTCATTCAGATACACTTAACTTACTGCAATTATTTGAAAGATTGTATCATACAAGAATAATTGAAAAAAAATAATTTCTTCTTCCACCAGCAACAATGTCCATTATATGAAATACTGCCAGACATTTCAAAATCCAAGCCACTATCATTTATCTTTAGAGTACAACTTAATGCTCAAACAGTGCTATCTATTACTGCTGCAGCCTGGGTATAGGCACCTGGCATCAGCCAACAAAATTTAAGGAGTCCCATTTCAAAATATAGTTACAGAACTACAGAACAGGAAGGGAACTTGTAGACCACTGAGTTGAATTCCGGTTTAGTGCAAGAATCCAAAGTAAGGCATCGCTGGCAGATGGCTGCTCAGCTTTGGTTTGGGCTTAACTAAGTGAAAGAAAGTGAAAATCATGTTCCCCCAAATTTTATGTCAAGCTACTCTTACAGATAGGAGGCTTTTCCTAAGTCAACTGCGATCCTCAGAAGTGCTTCCAATGCTTCAAATAAGATTTCATCAATTATGTATATATACACGGATGTTTCCTAACCAAACCTTAATACAATAAATACAGTGGGAAAGGAGGGAAATTCACTGGGGAATTCACCAGTCCTTGTCTTTAACATGCCCTATAACGCTGTAAATAGGTACAGCACAAGTACAGAGTTGTGCTTTTGGTGGGATAAGAATCACCAGAATAGAAAACAAAATGTACATCAATTCAGTTTTCTGTCAGCTGAGGGACAAGTGCATTACACCAACAGTTATTTAACCAAATCCCAGACTAAAATTCTCTCAGTTCTTTCACGTTATTCTTCATTTGTATGGGTTTTTCAATGTATGTTTCATCTGATATCAAGGATAAGAAACAAAATATGATATGTAAAAATATTTTCCCCAAATTCACCGTAATTGTGCTGCTTATTTAATAATCCAGTCCAATATCATTGCAGGTCTAGCATTAATATTATGAACTTTCCATTTGGAGCTTTAGCATGCCTGAAGGTTTATAAACCAGAGATTTAAACAGTATTTCATCTGAACTATACATTTTTCATAAAACATCCTCCCCTATCAATTTTTCCAAAGTTTCAAGTCTGACATATGCAAACTCAGTAGTCTCTTCCAAATGTTTCTAGTTAAAAACTCCTGTATGAAGAATATCAAGCAAATGCATTCTATTTGCTTATTTTGACAAGAAAGGCTTGCCAAAGTACATTGGATACATACCCATATTATGTGGCAATTCATGGTGGGCTTCCAATTTCTCATCTTCAGATGCAATCCCAACCGGTTCATCTGCTATACTACCAGGGTTACCATTAGTACTCTGAATTGAAGATATGATTTCAGACATCCCTGGAGTAGTTACTACTGAGAGTACAGTAGTAGTAGGAGGAGGAGTGCCACCTGGTAAACATAGCGATACTGATGCAGGAACAGTAGCAATATTACTAACATTTGAGTTGCTAGTTCCAGAAGTGCTGTGTTTCAAAAGAGTGGAAGCTGGAGCTGCCACAACATTGTCTTCTACTTCTGCAGACTGTTCTGCCTCCATGCTGCTAGGAATTAAAGCATCTTGTTCCTGGCAGTCTATTTCTCCTTCCACAGCATATTGCTCTTCCCCGTTATCAAAAACATCTGTGACTTTTTGGCATGCTTTTGTGAGCAAAAACTGACCAATTCTGTCCACCTTGCCCTTTCCTTTAGCGTTTGAAACTGGACTTCGCCTGTTGGTGGAAGACCCAGGGCTATGTGCATGAGATGGAGAAATCCCAGCAGTGGACTGCGAGGCTGTTTCTGTGGATGGATCAGCAGAGGCACAAGTTTGAGAATTCATCTCCTCTAAACTGAAATCTTTATTTAAGTGACCGGGAGGATGCAAAGTAGTACTTGAAGGAATAGTTAATGAAGGAGAAGGAAGCGGAGTCGAAGTTGTTAATGAATTAATAACCAGTGGTCGGTTTGTTGACATACTTGTGACGGCAGTATTAGTTGAAGAGCTAGGTGGAGAAGGCCCAGATGAAAACTTGATATTCTGGGATAAATGTAAAGGACCAACAACTGTAACAGGCTGTGATATTAAACTAGAATTAGAAGTAATTGGGGTTGTAGGAAGTGTACTTGTTTGAGAACCTTTCATAACCTGAATGATTGAGGATGAATTTATAAAAACTGGAGTAATAAACTGAGGTCGAGGAGTAGTCTGAACTGCTGTCTGTTCTTCTGATGTCAGAACTTTATTACCAACATTAGGCATGGTGACAACAGTAGACATTAACGTGGGCTGCATATGAGAGGGCAATGATGCTGAAGTGTTAGATGATGATGTAATGGGATTGGAAGTTACAAATACTGTTATCTGATTGGGTGAGATTGATGTAGAAAGAGAAGTAGAACTAATAGGTCTCTGTACTGCTGGAGACATATTTTGAGAAACATTTGAATTTATGTCTCCCAACTCTTGTTGTACTGGAGTTGAACAAGATTCTGTATTTGCAGGTAAATTTAGGGAACAAACGGGGTCTTTATTAGAAGAAGAATCCTGTGGAGGAGGGGGCATGCCAGAAATCTTTTTAAATTCATCTGCACAAGTTACTGTGGGAGGCACCTCAAGGCCAGGGAGCCCAGAAGGCTTGATAGTAACATTAGGGGCTCCAGAATTATCAAGAAGTTGACTTAAGGATGTTGGTGCTTCACGCATAGCTGGAGATAAAATAGTGTTATTTTCTTCTAGACTGGGAAGCTTAGAAGATTCTGTGAGAGGCACCTCTCTTTTCTGTTGCTCGTCACGTACCGATATTTTGATTTCTTGACTGGGAACTTTTAATTCAATGTTCTGCTGATCTTTGTTCACTGGGACAACCTGCATATTTTGGCATATACCATCTTGAGGAACACCAAAACTTTCTTTGTTATCTTCTGAAATACCAGCCATAACAGATACGGGAATTGCAGGGTTCTGAGAAGCTAACATACCATTATTCTGAAAACTTCCAGGCATAGCTGTTTGCAAAGGTGGGCCAACCATAATATTTCTCTGTAAGTCCATGTTCTGCATAAGTGTGGGATTCTGCTGAGAAGTCAAAGCTAATTTAGCTGCTTTTGAATTTTGCCTTCCAGGACTTGGTGTGGTTTTCCTGCTGGATCCAGGACTAGATCTTCTACTGTTACTTGGACTGGCTCGCTTTGCCCCACTTACATTTGTTTGTTTTCCTGGATTGATAGCCATTGGATCCAACTTGTGGGCCTGGGGGGAAACAAAACTGGATTGGCTGTTCATTGTGAGATTTGAGGGTGCTTGGCCAATGGCCTTCAAAGTGGTTGGATTAAGACCTTGTTGATCAAATCCTCTGTTAAGATTAGGTCTGGGGGGCAAAGGAATATTAATCTGAGGAGGAAAAAGACCAGCAATAGAAGCATTGAGCCTCTCTGGAGATAAACTTATTTCTGACGGTTCTGTACTTGGTGGTCGATTATTGGGAGTCTGAGGATAATATGGCCTTGGACTTGCCCTGTTTGGTGTTTTAGGTCTTGACGTTTGTGATGTGGTAGCAATATTTTGAAAATGATGTGAATGTGAGCCTGGAAGAGAATTAGACTGCTGTTGAGGACTTGTTCCTTGGGGAGTTGACATCTGAGGAGGTCCAGGTTTTGGCCCTGCCATCATTATCTGGTTTTGTGAAACTATTAAATGGGGTGCTATAGTGTTTTGAAGACCTGAAACTGATGACACTTCAGGTCCATTTCCTTCAGAAACAGATGAAACTGATGAAACATCTCCCAGTGGAGAGCTGGTAGGGTTCTGTGAGTTATCAGTGTAAACCATCTTCCGTGTATTGTTCACTAAGGTTGGATTGTTTGACATTGGAATTCTTTGTTTATCAGGAGATGGAGGCACTATACCAGGACCTTGTAGACTAACCATAACTGGCATGTTGCCTCCCTGCTGCATTGCCATTCTTTGTGTTTCTACATTTAGAGAGCCCCTAGACTGATGGACACTTTGGGAAACAGGAAGCCTGACTGATTTAGAGTCTTGCTGCATCATGAGCATCATCATCATCTGTTGTTGCTGCTGCTGCGACTGTGTCTGTTGAGATGTGAGTGGTGGCTGCTGTTGCTGTTGCTGCTGCTGTTGCTGCTGACCATGTTGCAAAAGCTGAGGAGGTATTTGCTGAAGTGATCGTTGTTCAATTGATTGAGATGGGTAGCCTGTAAATGAAAAAGCAATCATTTATCAAAATATACAAACTACTGTCAAAGTCAGTCTTTTTGTTGCAGATTATTATTTTTAAATAATAATCAGAGGTTACAATATCTCACATTTAAGTGGGCAAAAAAGATAGTAGATAAACAGAACATTAGGTTTAACTGAAGAGTGGAGAGAAGCTAGCTGTGGAGTCTTCTCCCTTTCCTGGTATCTCTGGATTGCATTAGGATTGAGGATATTTAAATTATTTGAACAGAAAGAAAACCCCTAAGCTCACCAAACCTGTCAATTATTTATGATGAACAAAATGTATGAATGCAGAAACCTCTAAAAAATTTCTGTGCATATGAACTACTCAACAGGAAGATAAATGAGGCTTAATATAAAGAAATGCAAGTAAATAAATGCAAGTAAAATGCAATATCCCATCTTACAACTTTTTACATACTACGTACTGACCAATAAGGTGCAACTTATTAGTGCCTAACAAGGAAAGATTTCCAAGTTACCGCAAATAGCTCAATGAAAAACATTGTGTTCTTATATGTCAAAATGAAACTGGCAAATATTCAATGATACTGTAGTTATTGTTAAAATCATACATAGCTTCTAATGTTCAAACATTAGGAATACAACTGGTCTTACTATTATGATTTGAAAAAGACTAAGAAAAGTAATTAAGATAATGAAGTAGCTGGAGCATACTTTGAAACTTTGTGGTGCTGTTTAGAAGAGACTACTAAAGGATAGCAGAAGAAAAATAATAAACATTTATTAGAACATGCATAATATTAAGAAACTTTGTTCTCACTTTCCTTCATTCTATCATTATTGAAATATTAACCAATTACTTTAATTAGCACTTACAGTAAATCAGAAAACTTGGGAGAAAATATTTCTCTACTTGAAGCATATTTAACCTACAGAATGTGTTACTGTGCCAACAATTACTGACCAAAAGAGAGTTAGATTCTCAGAAAGCGGTAGCCTATAAGTTAACAATAAATGTTGATAGTAACAGTGAAATATACAACAGGAGAATTAGTTTTTCAAATACTGTTACCTAATGCCAGCCAATATTTTTTTTGAATTATCAGTTGTTTGAGTGGGGACCATAATGCTGCATGCAAACTTTTATTTTGCTACAGAGATATGGACCATTTTGCCATGCTCCAAATAAAAAACATTTGATCCAGTGTCTAAAAGGCTTTGAAATGGCAGGGAAATAACATTTAGGATCTTTGAAACACTGCAAAATATATTACTGAATATACCAAATATATTTGTTATAAAAATATATTTATTACCTGTTGGCCTATTTGTGAAGTCCGAAAGTTTATGTCCACTGTTATCCAAATTTATACCTTGCTCTCCTGGCAATGATGGCTGTTCTACTTCTTCAAGGCCAACTGGGCGTGATTCTGAAGCACTAAGGACAGAAACATGCATGACTAATGCAAATGTAATACTTGTTTTAACTTTATGAATACATTCTATATTCATCAACATAAATATATATCTGAGCCAAAAATATAGTAAGAGCCAATTTGGTGTAATGGCTTAAGGCACCAGGCTACAAACCGGGAGACCATGAGTTCTAGTCCCATCTTAGACATGAAGCCAACTGGGTGACTCAGGCCAATCACTCTTTCTCAGCCCCAGGAAGAAGGAAATGGCACTTTTGAAAACCTTGCCAAGAAACTGTAGGGACTAGTTCAGTCAGTTGGCAGAAGTCAACACTAATTTGAAGGCAGAACAATAAAAAGGTAAAAAAAAAATATTGGACAAAGATACATACATGGCTGGAAAAAAATGATAAAACAACATATTGATCTAAAGCTAGAAATATTTTTGTTGGCCATTCTACCAGAAAAATACAGTAAGGAGAATGTATATTTGATTTTACATATATTAACTGCTGCTATGATTATATTTGCACAATACTGGAAAAGTGAAGAGATTTCCACAGAGGAGAAAGTGATTAAAAAAATATTAGAATGTGCAGAAATGAAAGACTGAAGTTAGAAATTAAGGAAAAAGAACAAACTGAATATTATATAATATGGGATGTATTTTACCAATGGTTAGATAATAAAAATAGGAATTAGAAATATGGAATTTAATGAAGACAATTGAAATAAAGGAGAGTTGTTAAAGGAGAAACGAAAAAATATATAATTATTATTATTGTAAGCTTTATGGAATGAATGTTAACCCAATGAATGAATATTATATTGTAAACTATAATCATTACTAAGCAAATTGTTTGTACCCAGACGACACAGTTTAATGGAAGATGGAATTTTTATATGTTAAAAAATAAAAAACTTTAAAAAATAAAAAAATATGTCATAAAGTAATTATAATTGATTTCTTATTAGATCCAAGAAATGTCATCGTTGCCTTGCTGTTGTTAATGCAATTCAGCATATTCTCTTCATAACTTTGGTTCATTCAACATAAGATTGCAAAAGTCATTTTTCACATGCTTTCCTTAAACCTCCACTATATTGTTTCTTGTTTGGACCAAATTCCCTTTCTCCTAATTAACCCAGCATATAGGAGAGCCAGTTTGGTATAGTGATTAAGGCATCAGGCTAAAACTCATGAGACCACGAATTCTAGTCCTGCCTTGGGCAAGCCGCCAGCTGGGTGACCTTTAATCAATCTCTTTTAGTTCTAAGAAGACAATGAAAAGCCACTTCCAAAAAACCTTGCCAAGAAAAATCTAGGGACTAGTCCAGGAAATTGCCAGGAGTGATTAAAACTACAAAATAAAAAACGAACGAACAAAGCAAAGCAAAGGCCACCATAGGGTAGACAAATCATTTTATCTAGGTTTGTGCTTTTTTGTTTCTTGGTGGCTAAAGTCAATAGGCAGGACACTGTCATCATTTCTTCTGAGTGGGTGAGGATGACATCTATTTCTGAGCTGCTTTCTTTGTTGCTATACCTTATAGCAGCTCTTCTCAGATGGTCTTCCACAAGGCCAATCATTGTAAGGTTGTTAGAGCTCACGGTTGAAAAAAATAAACATTGGTTTTTTTAACTTTCAGCACCTCATAATGCTAGAAGTGGTGGGGATTTTTACATGCCATAATTTTCAGCTGCCACTTTGCTCTCGTTTTAATTGTTGTAAAACATGGATTGCATAGATTAGATGTGAATTGTGCTGTAAAGTCTTTATATTTTTTTGCTATTTTTACACTGAGGTTCCTTGCAAAGGTTTCTCCAGAGTAAAAAGGTTGAGAAAGACTGTTTTATAGCTATACTTTGACATCTGGGGCCAGGCAGTTTTGATATGTGTTACTTAAAGGGTTAGGTAAATATAGTAACTAGTTTAATGACATTAACTTTTGTGACAAAATACTCTTAAAACAGATAGAAAATTAAATGTGAGTTGCATAGGTTGTTCTTCTAATATTTACTATTAAAAACCAGCTATTGCATGTATTAAATTAATAAATGGCATTCTGCATATAAGGCAATATATCTTTTACCCATTATTTTATTTTGCATCATACTACTAAATTAACCTGAGCTTTTGAATAACATATAGCAACTGTTCTTCCCTCTTTTTTGATGTTTAAAAAAAAATCTGCACATTGTTTATTCTTAGGCCTTTGATTTTCAAACACAGCTCTTTGGAGAGCCACTGTCCCTAAAAAAGAGAAGAAAAACTGAGATAGAGCTACCCTAAGCAAATGCTAGCATGTCATGGAATGCAGAAAGCATCAGTAGGAGACTGAATCTTCCCTTCCTTAGACTTCTACTGATAGAAACAATTTTCTTCAGCGGAAGCAATCTAAATAAAAAATCTTCAATATGATACATGTAATGATTCTGGTTTCTTTTTGTACTGATGTAAAAAATGGGGGAAGAGGATTAATAAATAAACTAATAATTTAAAAAATAACTTTGGAAAGTAGGAATAATTATCATCATTTTGGAAAAACAAATGTTTCTACTTGATCTGTAGTTCATGTCTTACCTAATTTTTTGTTAATTTTAATGTTAGTATTTGCCATTTTAATGTTTATATTGTTATCATGTAATCTGCCATGTCACTTTACAGAGAGATGAGCAACATATTAATTTAATAAATAAATTACATGCATTTATTTTTATTAACCAAGGGATTTGGTTTGATAACATTTGAAAAGTATCAAATGTGATTATTTTTCTTTTGCTATCTTTTGCTTTTTAAGTAAAAGTATGTAATCTTTGTGTTATAAAATTGTCTTTTTACTGTCAGGTTTGCTGAGCAATTACGAGTCATATGCACACGTGCACATACACACACACCACACATAGACTTGCTTCCTGGTAGTCTGCTCAGCATGATGATAAATGATATAAGAAGAATTGTCACTGGTTATTCTGCATTTTGTAATGGCAAAATGACAATAGTCCTTCCATTGATGAGATAATTATAATGCTAGAAAGTTCTACAGGAAGTCAATTCACAAATAGTTGTAAGTCATAGAGATCATTAGGTGGGTCACCATCTGACCACACAAATTTTACAGTTTTTTGCAGTTGTGAAGTGAATGCAGGAATTAAGAAATAAACCCATTTTAGCAATGGACAAGAGGTTTTTTTTATATAGAAACCAGGTAAAGGCTGGTTTCCATTAAAAAAATGTTGAAAACAAGTTATGTGGCCGACAGAGGCTGAACAACTGTAAATGAAGGCCGGTTGTCAAGTGCCCAGAATGTGATCACGTGACTGTGGGGAGGGGGAGGGGGAGGCACAACTGTCAGAACTTCAAAATCGGGTCATAAGCACCTCTGGGGAGGTCTGTCATAACTTTAAACAGTCGCTAAGTGACTGGTCGTAAATTGAGGGCCACATATAGTGGGTTTTGAATCCTATCATTGTGATACAATAGGAACCATTAACACTTCATCCTTTCTTCAAGCTTTTTCTTTAAAGTTCAGGACAATAACCCATTCATTGCTTCCAGCTGCTTGCATACCAAACTTAGTACTCTCTTGTATGCATTTCTATTTATTTTCTTAATTCTGATTAAATAGAACAGCTTGTGTATAATCTATATATAAATTTATGCTGAAATTCTATAACTAAGATAGATCTTAAATCACAATATTATTTTCTAATTAATAATCCCATGATGGAACTATAATGGTAATACAGCCTCACATTTATTAATTCACCTGCATCTAATAAATGGATTGATCATAATATTATGAACACAATGTGATCATATTAGGGGGGCTTTTATTCTTTACCAGGCTACTAGAAATCAGATAAGATGAAATTCTTGATGATAAATGCCCTGGAATAGTATTTAGATTAATATGGCATTAAATTTTCCTTTAAAAATCAGGTATGGAGTCTGGGCATGCTCTTGCTTTCATGAACATTTCTGGAGATATAAGATATGATAGTGAGTAGAAGATTTGATATACTAACTGTGATCTTTCTTAAACAGAGGTTATTTAACAGTAGTTATTCGTTTTTTTCTAAGTTATTGGATGGATGGCTGCAATGCATTATATGAGGGACTATCTGTGAAGCATGTTCTAAAACTGAAATTACTCCAAAATAAAATCATCAAGTTAACAACTGTGACCGGGTAAATCCTGGCTGGAATCATTTTATTATTCAGTCACTATAACTCTCATTTTAAAAAGGCTCATTGAACAGCACAAATTGGTAAGTATAGATATTTTACAGAGGAATCTGAAGAACCATTTTGATGCCTCTGTGTGTATTACATTAGATTAAAATCTACAATTCTATGCAGTAAAATAATTGAATTTAATGGTATTTTTGAATAAATATCGGAACGTGCCTTGAATTGTTTCTTGTTATTGTAATCAGTACTTCAGTGTTTAATTAGGCCATACAGACATAGGATTGTACCTACTGATGTTTTTCCACTAGAAGAATGAATGCTTATTTATTTGTTAAATTTATTTGTTGCTTATATCATCACAGGGCTACTCCAGGTGCTTTTAATAAAAATGAAGAAAAATAAAAATGTAAATAGAACAGAAGTAAAATAATATAACAATAAACAATAACAAAGGAACATGGTGGTGGCTTCTTTTCTTCCAGCTGCTCGCCCAGGAGCAATCCCGCTTCCAAAGTGCAGCAAAAGACAGGCTATCTACCCACACGAGCTTCTTGATCGACCAGTTGGTTGCGACCAACGTATTGGGCACCCCCGCGCTAGGACAAGCCTGTCCTACTTGTATCAGCAGAGAGGGCCTACTTTGGATCTAAAAAAAAAAAGCCTTCTCTGCGGCAGTGCTTGCCCTTTGGAACATCTTACTTCTAATATAAGATCAGCCCTCACCCTCCTATCTTTCTGCAAGAGCCTGAAGATATGGCTTTCCCAGTTGGCCTGGGCACCAAATGAGGAGTTCAACACTGGAGGTGGCTACTAGATTGATAGCAGATTCCACCTTCCCCCTCCATCCTTGCTCTCTGCCCTCCACACATCCATTTTTTTGGTTATTATATTGATTTTTTTCCAGCTGCTCACCCAGGAGCAATCCCGCTTCCAAAGTGCAGCAAAAGGCAGGAAAACTTTTTAAAATTAACACGAGCCCTGTGAAGAAAGGAAGCCCCACCCACCCCTTCCTGACCCAATAGGCGGAAGCCCCACATATCTCTTCCTGGCCCAGTGGATGGGGCCAAAGGCCATCGCTGCTACCGGTATGGCAGAAGTAGCTCACAAGCCCAAAAAGTGTGGACACCCCTGTCCTAGCGGGACAAGGGAGTTCATCTGAAAAAGTTTACCGAAAAAAGGTGAAATATGGGTCATCCTACAGGGCTCAAAGACTGTTCTCATTGCTGCACTTTGCAGCAGATGAAGCTTCCAAATGGGCTTCAAGGGTAGCCCCATGTAGAGCGCACTGCAGGCGACAGATGACCATGGCTTGAGTAACTGAACACAGAGAGTTATGAGCAGGAAAGGCCACAACTGGTGCAAAAGTGGAGCTCTGCTAAAACTCTTCTGATCACACCAGTCACCTGCTCCTTGAGCAGTAGACGTGAGTCCAGAAGAATGCCTAGGTTCTGAATTTGGTCAGAATACGTTAGTGCAGGGGTGGGCAATTATGGCTCCTTCATGACTCGTGGACTTCAACTCCCAGAATTCCTGAGCCAGCATGAAGGAGAAATAATTGCCCACCCCTAGGTTAGTGCAACCACATCCAAAACCCTATCCAAAACTAAGGATGACAAACACTTGAATCCTGAGGCTTCATGCACCCAAAGCCACTCGGTTTTGTCAGGGTTCAGTCTCCATCTGTTGTCCCTACCTTCCTAACCCATCTCCATATTTCATAAATTGACTGGAGATTTTGGGAGAACAAAGAAAAAGATTGTATTGCAGCATAACTAGTTTCCTTTTTAATACAGTTTATATCTGTGTAGTTTCTTTTCTGCATTTAAACATTTTTCTGATAAGAGTCCAGATTAAGAATTGCTACCTTTATGGACTATTTTTTACAATTCTGCCCATTAAAAAGATTCAACCAACTACTTATAAAAAATACAATAGCCTTTCATATCAAAATAGCATAATCATTTTTTCCAATGATTCTGTTAAAATAAAACTTTTAATACTATTAGCAATCTAACTTTTTTCTAATTATATTTTTCATTTTTATTTTCTATCTTTTTCAACAAACATTTTCCCATTTTTTCTGCAAGTTTTAATTCAGATTAAATCAATAATAGTTGATACATCTTTCCATGCAGAGACCTTTGAAGTGAATAATTATATGACATACTAACTTCAAAAAGAATAGAGCAATGAGCAGGCCCAGCAATTTCATACAGATAATGGTGTAACAAATCTGCAGAATAGCCTTTCAAGTTTGCATGTAAAATTGGGGGTGGTCAACTTATTAACAGATATAACTATATCCATGATTTGCCTAAGACCCATTTCCCCAACTTCTTTAGAAAATTAAATTTGTAGAAATCAGCCAATTTGTCTAAACCCTACCTCAAACCTAATTCCATTTGTACCTACAAAGTTGGAAATTTATGTTGTACTACATGAGGAAAGTATATACAATATAATACAACTGCTGTGCCAACTAGCATCCAAACAATTTGGATGCAGTGAATGTGGATAAGAACAATTTTTGTTATTGGTATGGTAGATCTTAAATGAAAACAGTAAATTATTAATCAAGAGAGAATAAATGTACTACTCAATGTAAATTAGCAGAAAATGTAAAAACAAAGTGTTTACATATTTCAGTTACTCCAATCCCAAAGTGCTAATAAAAAGCAAGCTATTACTTGTCCCATCAAAAATCCTACATGTATTATTACGCATTTAGCTCAACTTAATGCCACAATGCTGTTTTTAGTTAGCTTGACTTAGCCTATCAGCTTTTTTCAGATAAAAAAACCATACATATTATTTATCAATGTAAATATCTATTGCAGAAGTTGCTGCTGATTTGTTTGTAGAACTGCGTAATATTTTTACTTTTGTTTTCTGTAGTTTTACTTTAGTTTGTAAACTATTCTAATTTTTCAATATTTTAATGATGGTCATGATAATAATGATATATTAGGGACAAAATTAAAAAAAAATACTGGATAGATGCGATCTAATATTGATGAGTGTATTTTGATTTAAATGTTTATACTTATAATCTTATGCAAAGCAAGTATCTCCATTATTAGGTTCAATTATCTTCTCTCGTCTGAAATACTGAATTGAAATCCTGAGTAATGAAGATGTTTGAAATACAAACATATATTGATTTTTGATGATAACTTAAGACTTTCCTTAGCATTCCTTTCTGTGATTGCTTCTGAATCACTCTTATGTCATAAAAAGGAATTTGCCTCTAAAATAAGGCAACATTTATAGCACAAATTCTTGAATTTAACAACTAACATAAATGTACAAATTTGTTATTTCTTCAATCCGTAAATATGTTTATCACAAAACTGTTATTGCTTTGATATTTAAAAATGCTTAAAACAACCCAAACTGAATACTGTGTTCAACTGAGAAATAAACTGTATGTAAGAAACAAAAACGTCAAACCTACTTAATTTGTTCTGCCTGCTGATTATTTTTCTTCTTTCTTGGAGGCTTTTTCTTCTTCGGTTTATTGGCATTTTGGTTATTTTGTTTGTTGTTCACACCAAAATGTCCTGCAGATATATCACTCTGTAGTAAGTTTACCAACAATGGACTTGTTAATGTGACATCTTTGTTGACAGGAAAACCTGGATTTTGTGCACAAGAAATCTGATTCCCATTCTGGGTTCCACTAAAAGGGGCATTGAAAGGCATCCCATGTCCAGGAAATTGGTTTCCCGGTGTGTTGCTGTTTCCCTGCATCCCTTGCAAGTGTGGAGGTACTATGTTTCCTTGTTGCATAGAAACTTCAGGTAGCATTTGTGTCAAATTCACATCACTGTTGGCTGTAGTGGTGGTATCACCCAGCTGTTGAGACATATGAGGGCCAGGTCCTGTAGGTCTTAAAACCTGTCCCTGAATCCCCATTACCTGAGAAGGATTACTATTTACAGAGCTCTGCTGAGTCATCATCTGCCCTGTGAACTGCACCATGTTTCCCTGCAAATTGGGAGTTGGTCCTCTCATCATCTGAGCTGGCCCCGTCATAACATTAGACTGGCTTTGAGCATTGAAGGGCTGTTTATTTCCTTGCATTTGATTGGTCATCATCTGCTCCATCATTGAATTTTGCTGCAGCAGCACCTGGCCTTGAGGTCCCATAATCTGATTATGTGCACCCATCATTTGCTGGCCTTGTTGGGGAATCATTTGTTTGGGCGGAGTCATCTTTTGCTGTGATGAACCAAGATTTTGATTTTGAGAAGCTACCATCATCTGGCCCTGTGGCATGAGTTGAGCTCTAGAAAGTATCATCTGATTTTGAGGATTTAGAGACCCCTGAGGCTGTATGTTAACCATCTGTCCTTGAGAGGATATTATTTGTTGGTGCATGCCCATTAACTGAGATTGTGGTCCTTGTGAAGGTTGTCCCTGAAGGTTGCTTATATTAACTTGTGGAACTCCATTGGCATTTGTCTGTTGACTGTTTACATTCCCATGAAGTCCAATTAAGTTAGTCGGCATCATGTTTGATGGACCATGCTGAACTTGCAACTGATTCTGGGGAGGACCATTTCCTTGACCACCTTAAAAATCGTATTCAAACTGAATTAATACAAATATGTATAACTTTAAAAAAACAATATCCATTATACATTTTTAAAAAATCAATATCTATTATACTGTTAAAACAGCAAGATCTGAAATATATAGTAGGAGGGTTGAAATAAAATATATTTCTGATATTTATTTACTACTAATATTTGTGCTAATAACACAAAATGAAAATATTCAGCTTTAAAAAGCAACAGATTAGTCAAGTGGGGCAATCTAAAAAAAATCTATAAAACTGAATAATGGAATGCAATGAAACCAATGAATTCTTTGCATTTATCTCCTTTACTCTGTAAGTTGACAGTTATACATTATGTAGTACAAAATGTTGTTTTGGTAACAACTGTAAATAGCTGTTAGTCACAGACAATCATAGCTAAAACTACTTCTTTATTACAATAGCTGTCACTCTATAGAAAACAAACAAGTAATCCAACAAAATGTAACAGACCTGTATGCTGCACACTTTGACTTGCTTGCAGTTGGGTTGTGCCACCATTTGCAGGTGTGCCTGGTGCTGTAGAAGGCACCTGACTTTGCATGAAATTTTGATTTGGTTGCCCTGTAGTAAAGCCAGTTGGAAGACGTTTGGGCATTCCTGGACAGGGAAAAAATGTTCATTTGAAGATTTTTATTAATATTAACCAATATATTCTAATGCTAAGAATTTAATTAGAATTTAATTCTAATACTAATACTAATACTATTCTACGAAAAAGAATGAAGGCATCTGGAAGGTATGCTATGCAAAACAGTATCTGACTAGACAAAATTTAGCAAGTAACAATAATTGCTTTTAGTATTGAAAGAACAACTATGTAGTGGGTTCAACTTATGAAGATATATAGAAAGAAAGTGAATTATCATAATCCCATTAGAAATATAACACACAGTTACATATTTTATGTAAGAGAGTATTGTGTCTTACATATAATATATGTAAAAAGATGTGGGATCTTGTCCCCTGGAAAATTATAGTAAGTGGCCAGGGATCTGGTAGGATTTCCATGGTATTAGTTACAGAGTAGCTTCTCTGAGAAGAGAAGCCAAAGCCCAGGAAAAAAAAAATCTCAGACAGAAAAGAGTCTCAGAGAGATATTAGAAAAAGCAATATATAGTACTACACAACATGTGTAAAGAGGCTGAAGATGAAATCAGACAATGGAAAATAAAGAAATTCTTCTAAAATATCTCTGAACACAGATGTGATTCCAATCTCAAGTGTAGAAGATATTCCCTACTTACAATAACTTCTAATAACTAGAAGATTAAACCTGCACTCTGGTTGGAAGGTGACAGGAAGTGATGAAAGAATCAGTCTAATTAAATTATATTTATTTTATTTATTTATCATATTTATATACCGCCCCATCTCCCCAAGGACTCGGGGCAGTTCACAGCAGATAAA
>JAEANM010009263.1:0-16475 GCA_017656035.1 Myanophis thanlyinensis
TTAATTAATTAATTTTGTTGTTGTTATTTAACGCTTTTCAGAAGTGGTTTGCCATTGTCCCCTTCCTAGGGCTCTGTTTGAAGTAGTTGCAAGTTGCATTTTATCTAGGGATAATTTGATATACTGTTTACTTTTGTTATACTATTTTTTGTAACTTTTTAGGGATTCAGCAGAATCTTCATGTTGTATTGATTATGGATTCTACTAATTTAAATTTCACGATAAATTGTGAAAGTAATCCTGCGCTTCATAAGAAGTGTCAGGTGCTCTGGATGGAAGGCTGGTCTGAAAGCAGTATGAAAAAGGTAAGTGCAAGAAATAGAAACAAGGGCACACCATAATATTTTCTTTTTGACTTCTGTCCTTACATATTTATTAATTGGCCCTAAAATTTCATTTAGATAACAAAATTAAGAGGTGACATACATTTGAAATGCTTAGAGACTTATCCTTGGAGTATCTTTCAATAATTTATGAAGCTAATGTTAGTTTTTTGCTTTGTTTTAGAGAACTCTAGATTGGTACTTTCAGAGCTTTATCCTGGACACAACAATAAATCTCTTTCTGGGAACACAAATGCACAGTCATGTTTAGCAGTGGAAGTTTCAAGGACAAGGGTCAAGTAGATGGCTCACTTTTATTGAAGATGAGATTGGAGCTCTTATAATGAAAGGCAGCTACTGTGCAATCTACCTGGTTCTGTATCTATAGTATGTCAGATCCAGGCTTTCAATTTTGCATTATTCTCTTTTGCTGCTATGTGGTAGTATTTTGCCTCCTTTTCTTGGCCATGGATGTTGAAGGCACTTGAGTACTATCTTGATAATGATTCTCTCTGGTGACAGGCTTTTTACTTCTGATGTTGCCAGCTTTTGTCCTCAGCTGTATTCACTTCGATCTCTGTGAAAACTGTGTCTTAAAGTAGGGAAAACACATCATCTCCTTTCAGCTGAATCTTGGGTGGGGTGGGGGAGTTATTTCTACATCCTTTGTTGAGTTCTGTCTTTTCAATGTGTACAATTTAAGCCAGCCATACAATGTGTCAGCATTATTTCTTAAGCTGAAGAAGACTTGATAACCATGAGGCCTTTGGCCAATTTTTAGGGGAAGAAATAATTCCAATGGCATTGCTTGTTCTTAGCTTATACTTTACATTGTAGATACCTGAGATGTTATTCGCTGAAGCAGATGAAAAGGAAAAAGTGGCTAAAACATCAAAAGAACACAAAAAAAGGAACTCTGGCAAGTTGCTATTCTGTAATACAGTTTTAGTGCATTTTCTTTAACCTTGTAACCTCCCATCTGGATTATGCCAATGCTCTCTACATAGGGCTCCCCTTGAAAAGCATCCGGAGGCTACAGCTGGTCCAGAATGCGGCCGCGCAGATAATTATGGGAGCTCCTAGGAGCTCCCACGTTACATCCTTCCTGCGCAAGCTGCACTGGCTTCCTGTGGCCTTCCGGGTGCAGTTCAAGGTGTTGGTGCTTACCTTTAAAGCGCTCCATGGCTCGGGACCCGGATACTTACAGGACCACCTGTTGCCGCCATCATCCTCCAGCTGACCTGTGCGTTCCCATAGGGTTGGCCTCCCCGGGGTTCCATCGTCGGGGCGATGTTGCCTGACAGCCCCGAGGGTATGGGCCTTCTCTATGGCGGCACCCTCACTCTGGAATGAACTCCCCCCAGAGATTCATACTATTATGGATCTCCGGTGTTTCCGACGTGCCCTGAAGATCCATTTATTTCAACGAGCCGGCCTGGCCTGATACCTGAGGGTTTTAATTTTAAATTTTAAATTTAATTTTAATTTTATATTTAAATAATTTATTTAATTGTTTTAATACTATTTTAAATTGATTTTAAAGTTAATTTTAAATTTATCTTTTTAAATTGACCAGCCACTATCTAATTATTTTAATTGGTTTTTATAGAGTGAATTGTATATGTATATTTTATTGGCTGTAAACCGCCCCGAGTCTCTAGGGAGAGGGAGCGTATACAAATCATGAAAAATAAATAAATAATAAATAAAAGCTTACAACCAATGAAATAAATGTAACATTCCCCCTTTTTTCATAAATGTATTCCAAATTTATTTCTGAGAAATAAGCAAAATATTATTTATAATATTACAGATACTCTGCAGGAAATGTTTGAGAAGTCAAATGGGTTTTGATCGTATTTGTTGAACATAGCTATATGGTAAATGAAACCTACAAAAGGATAAAATTAATCTTACATTTATATCATTATACTTGAATCATCATTCCATTCTGTTTATTCAATACCAGCTTTGTCGTTAGCAGTACTTACCTTGTATATTCTTGGTACATTTACAACTTTGTAATGTAGGTGACTTGGAATTTCTTAAGTCCTTTTTGACGATTCATGACTCATGTAAAGTTTATGGAGCTACACCCAGAAGATACATGACTTTCTTGCATACATATCTTGCCATTCATAACAGCAAAAGGACAGAGTTGATAAAAAGACAAAGTCATTTGCAGGTATGCTTGATTCTTTGCATTATATTTTCTAAAGGTGGCATGTATTTATCCATCCTGAACATCTTTTTGTAGAAGTTGAAAAAAATGTGATCATTATTCAACACCATAAGAATCCCTTAATAATTTTGTTCAGTTTCTTTCTTCACCGTGTTACTTTTATTGCTATACATGTACTTGAGAAAAATTCTTACCGTGTTTCCTTGAAAATGTGACCTACTCAGAAAGTAAGTCCTAGCTTGATTTTTTACACATGCCCCCAATATAAACCCTATCCCCAAAATAAACCCTAATTAAGACTCTGCCCATCCCAAGGTGCACAGGTAAAAATTAAGCTAGGGTGGGGATGGGGATGATGGTGGAGCTGCCCTACTACTTACTTTCAGATAGTTGGAGCCAGGCCTCACACACCTCGGCCAATTTCTTCTGCAGCCGGCAAACCTTTCCTGAAGGCCTCTATAGCTGATAACAGAGCTCTGTGTGGACCTGGAGCTCTGTTATCAGTTGCAGAAGCCTTCAGGAAAGCCATGTTGGCCTTGCCAGCTAAAGAAGTTCCTGAAGGCCTCTCACAGCGAAAAGGGGGCTGGGGGCCGATGCAGACAAGTGAGGTGAATCAGTGGATGACATCCGCCCAGAAAATAAGACCTGGTGCCTTTTTTGGTGGGAAAAAATATAAGACAGGGTCTTATTTTTGGGGAAACATGGTACTTACAGTATCTGAATGTTGCAGTATCCTATTGGTGGTTTAGTTTTGTCCTCCTGTAGTCTGGGATTAAGAAGTCCATATATCCTGAACCATCTTTTTGCATTCCTCATAGGACTAAGAGTAGTGTAAACCCTAAAATAGATCTAACTTAGTTAAAACACAAATGACCTACAACTCCCCAGTGCTACTCACATATGCTGAGTGGCTTTCTTTACTTTGTAGCCGCAGCCTTCCCAAAAGGTTAACGATGGTCTTTGATTTTCGGAAAGTAGTAGACTCACAATGTTGAAAATATTTAGTTTCTTCTCTCATCCTATCAGTCTGGTTGATTGGATTTTTCCACCAGACTCTATTGGTGGATCTATCTTTCCAGATTAGGAAGATCTGATCTCAATAAGTCAGACAAGGCAATATTGACAGGATTGGTCAGGAAGGAGGCTCGAGAGGGATTGAGGAACAGAGGACAATGTAAATATATAAGTTGGTCTGCAGCGCCTCAGAGGTTTCCAAAGGGATGTGCAGATTGCAGTAGTGAAGCAGAACAGGTTTTGTTTTGTCCCTTGGACACATGGGTGATTTGGGAGACGACCCTCATGTTTCCATCAATCAAATTCCATTATGGTAAATATCGCTGCTGCTTCCAGAATTGTGCCATACGACCGCATGATAAAGCAATCCATTTCTAGCGCTCTGGAAGGCCTTGGAACTCTTCAAAAAGAAAGTGAGGAGAATGATGTTTAGCCTGGTGTGGTGGGATTCAGGCCTCAGGCCTGCGAGGACTTGGAGAAGTGGGAAAAGGCCTGAGGAGACCCAAGGGATGGGAAGTGGAATATGAAATGTCTCAGAGTGGGGGAGGCCTTGGGGAGAGTGAGGCAGTGATGAGCCTGTGCTAAGCCTGCAAGGGCCTCCCCCCACCCTTGAGGCATCCCATGCTCACTTAATGACCTGCATGTTTAATTACATTGGAGAAAACAGGGATGGAGGGTTATTAAGTGAGATGTTTCACTTAATGGCTGTCGTGACATGGGAGCCTCCAGTGACAGGCTTCAATACAGTCATATCTAGAGGACTTCCTCTATTTAGTGTGAAAGAATGGTGTGTTTATGGGTCTGATTCACTGCAGATAAGTTTCATCCAACCCCTCTTTATAAATTATAGGCTGGAGTAGCTAAATTAAATGAAGCCAAAGCACTTGTTGATGAATTAAACAGGAAAGCTGAAGAACAAGGCATATTACTCAAAACAAAGCAAGACGAAGCCGATGCTGCTCTCCAAGAAATCACAGTTTCTATGCAGGTAAAAAGTGCAGGAAATTGCAAAAGTACATGGGCATCATGTGCTTTGACAGAATAAAGACTTCCTAAAAATTCTCTGCAAAGCCTTTCAAGTTTGACTAGCAAGAAAGTTTAGTATTGTATGGTCAATAGTAGAAAACTGCACTAGCTCTAAACTGACCAGGAATTTCTACAGGAATTAACTTCGGGACGAAAAAGATAAAGAAAAAAATGTTTTAGATTGGTACAAAATTATTGTTGGATTTTAGGCAGAGTTGCTTAATATATCATTATAATTAGTATGAGACAACCTTTAGTAACTTGGAGCCTTTGTTATGTTACTTCTGCAAATGTTTCTTACAGAAGAAGAACTTATTTTCATCTTTATTGTCAAAAATGTTGCCCAAATGTTAGGGTCATATATTCTATATATAGGTGGTCACCTAGTCCAGTTGTTCAGTTACAATGAGTACATAAAAGTAAAAAAAAATCTATGAAAGATAAAAATCTCATGTTGCAAAGAAAAATAGGTACATTTACTCTGAAGAAATGTCTGAACTGATGTCTTGACTAATGCCTGTCTTGTAGGATGCAAGTGAGCAAAAATCAGAAATGGAAAAAATAAAACAGAAAATAGCCCAGGAAGTAGTAAAAATTGAAGAGAGAAAAAAAATAATTGAGGATGAATTGAAAGAGGTTCAGGTAATCAATTTTTTTTAAAAAAATATTGCTATCCTTCCATTAAAGAGGAGACTTTTCTTTAGTTTATTTCTCTGTTATTTTTCTTTTGATACAATAAAGAATAGTTAAGATTTGGGGGGTGTTTGAATAGTAATAGCCTTGAGTTATTGAAAACATTACATTAAAATCTGAGAATATTATTATCATTCCATATAAGCTTCTGAAAGAATTTCTGTCTTTATTATAGTACTGAAACAAGCTGAAATAATCATTAAGGTTAAATGTCATGCACTTCTTGGAACAACTTCCCTGCAGTGTTTATTTATTTCTCAATTATAGAACACAATTATGGGTTTTCCAAGAAATTAGGAAGAGTAGTTTTCTTCATTTAATCATTGTTATATCTTTGTTTTCTTTTAGTCTACATCTGGCAGTTTTCCTAGTAATATTGTTTGGCAATGATTCTTCATGAATCTCTTTACTACATGTATTCTTCTTTTGACTTTTACTGATTTTCTGATTGCTACTTCTTAATTGATGTATTTTCTTTTTAATTTTTTTTAATGTTCTAGCTATGTATGTGTTCCGAGCTTTCTGTTTTAGATCTTGATTGTTGTGGTGATTGTTAGTCCTTTAAAACCAAAACTGTGTAGTTTCTAAACTTTGGTCCCAAATAAACAAGAGAACCCACACTTTCTGTCCCACTGGAAATAGAAAAACTATTGTGAAAGAAATGGTTTGGGAAAGGGTTTGTACCAATGATTATAGCACCAGCATTGCAGTGAAATTTCGACTCTTATGTTATCTATTTTGAATTCTGAAGATATTGATGAATTCTGTGATTAGAAAGATAAACTGATGTGTTAAAAATTAAGCAGCTTTAATCCTTTGCCTTTTGCTTTCTTGTTTTAGCCGCTGGTTAATGAAGCTAAATTAGCAGTTGGAAATATCAAACCAGAATCTCTGTCTGAAATCCGTTCTCTACGTATGCCACCTGATATCATTAGGGACATACTAGAAGGTGTCTTACGTTTGATGGGTATCTTTGATACATCATGGGTGAGCATGAAGAGGTAATAGAAGACGACAATGTTCAGTTTCTTTTGAAATCCTAATTTGTTTTCATGTGAATGCCAGAAAAACCTTGTAGTAATAACAATAGATTATTCCTAATTATACATTAACTATTTACACTTAAACTGTTTTCCCACATTGGAATGGTTATTTAATATGTATTCTGCAGTTTCCTTGCAAAAAGAGGTGTGAGAGAAGATATCGCAACATTTGATGCTAGAAATATTCCAAAGGAAATTCGTGAGAGTGTAGAAGATCTTCTAGCTAAAAATAAGGCCTCTTTTGACTCAAAGGTAATTGGATATGTTTAACAAGTATTAATTAAATAAGTCACAGGTCATAATAATTCATTGGTGAAACTACAGATACTTTATTCAGTACATAATTCGCACAGCAACAGCTGGTGGAAAAAGAAAATTATTTTCATATTTATTTTTGCACAACAGAAAGTTTATTTTTGGTTTTAAATTCTCAAAATATTGTTCAATGAATATCAATGGTGGTATATTATTTCTGAGATTATTTTAAATGTTATCTGTGGTGCATATTATCTTCAGGTCACCTGTATGTTTGAATATTTCAGAATGCAAAAAGAGCCAGTACAGCAGCTGCACCCTTAGCAGCATGGGTTAAGGCCAATGTGCAGTACTCATATGTGCTGGAACGAATTCAGCCTCTGGAAACCGAACAATCCGGTCTACAAGCGTAAGTAGTGTATGAAGGATAAAGAGCTATGTATGCATTTATATCGTTTTCATTATAATTCTGAAATGCAAGGGAGCCATTACGTTTAAAAGAGAAGCACTTTCCTTTCTTTGCCTGATTTGACGAAGAAGAAAGTTTGGCTCAAATTTTAAAAACAAAGATAGCCTCTTTGGGAAAGAAAGCTACACTGGGTTCAGGTCTGCTTTCAAAATACTGCCTGTGAAGCATCTTTCCTCAGAAAAAAAAAATGCAAAACAGGAAAGGAAATACCAGACTCCGGTCATCAACGGAAGCCCGGTAGAGAGAGTGGACTGCTTCAAATACTTCGGTGTGCACATCTCGAAGAACCTGTCATGGACCTTCCACATCAACACCATGGTAAAAAAAAGCCCGACAACGTCTCTTTCACCTCAGACGTCTGAGGGACTTCAGACTACCACCGAAGGTGCTCAGAAACTTCTATTCCTGCACTGTAGAGAGCATCCTAACGGACAACATCACAACCTGGTTTGGGAATAGCGCCATGCAAAACAGACAAGCACTACAGAGGGTGGTAGCGCATCATCCGTATCAAACTCCCTGAGCTGCACTCCATCTACAACAAATGCTGCCGAACCAAAGCTAAGAAGGTAGCGAAGGACCCCAGCCACCCCAACAATAGACTGTTTACCACAATGCGATCAGGAAAGCGTTTTCGCTCTCTGAAGTCAAACACAGAAAGAATGAAAAGCTTCTTTCCACAAGCAATATGGACTCTAAACCAGGAACCACAAGCACACTCAGGACCACAACAAGAACCATGACTGCATCTAACTCCCACCTTCCCAACTACCCTTAACAATTTCCTACTCCCACCCGCCCTTTTTACTTAACTTACCCGTGGTCACAGTCGGTTGCATAAGCATTTCACTGCATGTCGTACCATGTATGACTGTGTATGTGACCAATACATTTGAATTTGAATTTGAATTATTGTTTCTAAATCCTATTTTGTGCTTTGTCTGCTTACCTATTTTATTTAGACGCATTGCTTAAAGCAGGGAATAGATTCAGAAAATGGTACTGTTTTAAGTCACTAAGGTTTTATTAGTTAAAATAAAATCTCAGAAACTCTGATCAAGACGCAAAGCTCTAATGAAAGAAAACGATGAGGTTTTTGTTGCCTTTAGTGTCCCTCCGGAATCCTGTTGTGCTATAGATTACTAATTTAGCATTGTTTGGTCTCTGAAAGAGACTGATAAAAATGCTAATTTCTGGCAATTGATTATTTTTTTTATGTTACTGTTTGTTCTTGTCAACACTTCAATTAGTATTTTTAATATATTTTAGTAATCTCAGAAAAACAGAAGATAGAAAACGGAAGTTAGAAGATTTGCTTAATTCTGTTGGTCAGAAAGTGGCAGAATTAAAAGATAAGTATGTATTTAAGACTTGTTAATACCGTTTTTGTACTAAATGAACACTTTCTTGTTGAAATGGAATTATACTTTAATTCAACTTGCCTTTATTAGCTGAATATCTTAAAAATGCAATTGATGTGCAGGTTCCAGGCCAGAACCAGTGAAGCTGCTAAACTGGAAACGGAACTTGTGAAAGCTCAGGAGACAGTGAAAGCTGCAGAGATACTGATTAAACAGCTTGATAGGGAGCATAAAAGATGGAATGCACAGGTTGGTTATTAAACCTTCAGTCGATCCATATTTTTGCCATTTTACTTCAAAAGAAGTCAGCGTTTTATTACAGAAAGCATTTTTAGCCTCCTTCAATTCTTGTTATTCTTGTTTCTTTGTGATGAATATGAAACGCCTTGCTGATTAATTAGGAAATAATTTTCTTTCATCCTCTAGCTTTATAGACAAAACCTTAAAATAGGCTGAATGTTTTTAGAAAAACTCAAAGATGTAGAAATCATTCCCAAACCCAGGAAATAAAAACCTCAGAAACCCCAGTCTTGCCACGTTTATTGCATCATTTAAACCAGAGGTGTCAGACTTGATTTCATTGAGGGCTGCATCGGGGTGGGTTTGATCTCAGGGAGCCCGGATAGGCATAGCCAGCTCAATGTCACTCGAGTTGGGGGCACGTGTGGTGGCCCGATCACTCTGCCAGTGAAAATGGGCTCCCGAGCTCTGTTCTCGGCTGTGATAGCCTTTTGTAACCCTTTGCCAGTGAAAACGGAGCTCCATTTTTTCTGGCAGAGGCACTGTGAGCCAGTCCTTCGCTGTCTCCAGGGCGGCCCCACGGGCCAGTTCTAAGCACCTTACGGGCTAGATTCGGCCCATGGGCCTTGAGTTTGACATCGCTGATTTAAGCCATTCTTTGATTCTTCAAAATGTTAAGTATAGCCTTCAGCTATTAAAATGTTGCCCATACCCAATTTAAATAATGTCTTTCTGCTTATATATACAACAGAGGTAAATTTAGAAAGTGAGCTCTTCATGTTAAATCCATTAAAACATTGGTACATAAGGAAGATGGTGAGTGCTTCCACGCTATGTTGGTCTTTAAGATCCGTTGTATTTTTGGAGAGGAAGAAGCAAATTGCACAAACTGTAATTAATTCAACTTCCCCTCTGTGCCAAAGTCTGGTTATTTAGCATATCAATATATTGACTAAATACATCAATAAACAATCATATTGGAAATTGTTTCAGGTTTCAGAAATAGCAGATGAATTAAGTACGCTGCCAAGGAGAGCTCAACTGTCTGCAGCATTTATTACTTACCTCTCAGCTGCACCTGAAGACCAAAGAAAAGCAAGTTTGGATTCATGGACAAAATCTGCTGATCTTGAAAGTGAGAGCCATTCTCGTGTTCTGATTTTAAATTAGAGTTTTCAGTGTTACATAAAATCTCAATGTTAACATAAGTCTATATTAAGTGTTTGATGAGATGGGGGGGGGGGAGATTTCTTAGCAGCTTATTCAATCCTACGCAGCAACAGATGTTTCTTTATCAGAGTACAAAGAGAAAATATTTTCTGTGAACTCTGCATAGGCATCAGGAAGGGCATCTGGCCAGTAAATGCTCAGCTCCATTTAGTTGCCCCATCCCGTCCTGTATGCAAGGGATTACAGGGTCTTAAAAAGAAAAGAAGACCTGTTCCTTGACCAGTTTAAAGCACGTTTCCCAAGAAATCAAAGATCATTGCCTTGAAACAATTACTACCAATGTGTTTTCCATTGAGGACCTGTATACTGCACGAGTCAAAAAGAGAGCTGGGAAAATATTTACAGACCACTCACATCCTGGACATAAATTATTTCAATTCCTACCCTCAAAATGATGCTATAGGGCACTGCACACAAGAACAACTGGACACAAGAACAGCTTTTTCCCTAACGCCATCACTCTGCTAAACAAATACTTCTCTCAACAGTGTCTACCTATTTATTAAGTCTGCATTACTATTATTCTCATTGTTCCATCACCCACCCACCCCACTATGACTATAATTTGTTGCTTGTATCCTTACGATTTATATTGATTATTGTCTCCTGGTATGATTTGACTGCTTATTTGTACCCCATGACTATCATTAAGTGTTGTATCTTATGATTCTTGATGTATGTACTGTTTCCTTTAATATACACTGAGAGCATATGCACCGAAGACAAATTCCTTGTGTGTCCAATCACTCTTGGCCAATCAAGAATTCTATTCTGTTCTGTTCTGTTCTGTCCTACTCTATTCTATCCTACCCTACCCTATTTTATTTGAAGTTAAATTCTAGACCACCTTAAACACAATTTCTTATTGATTCCAAGAATATACTCCCAGGAGAAGTACAATTTAAAAATTGTCTATGCAATTCCTACCTTTCAGGGATGTGTGACCTTTTTATATCAAGTTGAGCACAGAAGGGAAGAAAACATACTCAGCCTTTCATCTTAAGATAGTGAAAGGATAATGGTATACTGTGTTTGCTTTTGCTTTGTTCTGGCCCAAGGCAAGAAATATCCTATTCAAATCTTAAAAACAATTTTTTTTAGCCTAAAGGTCTGTCCTCTGAATGGCAAGGAAAATACTTCGCCTAATTTTGTTCAGTTTTAAAGGCTTCAGGAGTGGCAGGCAGAAGAGTGAAATCTCATTGTTAGGTTTATGTCTTTCTTCTTTAGCAGAATCGTATTTAGTAGTTTAGTCAAGTTCAGTTGCATTAGGAGCAAATATTTCAGTCCGGGTAATATTGAGATGTAGTCTTGATCTGGATGGTTCGAGCAGTTTCAGTCTTTCTCTATTATACCGAGATAAATAATGGATTGCCCATAATTAAGTGTAATAAAATCTATTTCTGACTGTATAATTCTAATTTTGTTATGAATGGGTTCAGTAATCAAATGCTTTTCTTCTTTTGTCTCTTTCCCTTTGTCATTTTCTCCCTCTTTCTTTTTTCTTTTAAAGCAGCTCTTACTATACCAGTTTAAGGATTCTGTGATCTTAGACTTTATTTTCAAGAACTGTTTGAATGAACTAATGTTTGAATCCAGACAGATTTTCTGTTCCTCCTAATTACATTTTATAAATAATATATTTTATAAATGTTTTATAATCTCTATAATCTCATGTCATATATAGCACAGTCATTATCAACAATTCTTAAGGAAATAATAGATGAACAGTACCATGAAGCAAACATGGCATATAATACAATGTGATTTATTTGCAGTAGTGTATACAAGTCTTAGGTTCTTAGGAGATATGCATAATGCCTAAAGAAACTCGGGAACATTAAAATAAAACCTTTTTTTTTTTATAAAGAATTTGATCTTAGGCGGTTCCTATGCACAGAGAGTGAGCAATTGATTTGGAAAAGTGAAGGTTTGCCCTCTGATGATCTGTCAATAGAAAATGCTCTTGTAATACTTCAGGTAAATTGTACTTTTATTATAATATTTTAAAAATGGCACTCAAATAGCATGCATTCACATTTACCAAAGTTTAGGTAAAGACTATGTGAGCTGGTTCTGCCTGACTGATACCTGTGCCTTCCAATCTAAAAATTCTGGCTCAGATCACAAAAGTCTGAAGCTGTGTTTGACTCACATTTATTTGACTATAAATAGAATAAAATAGAATCAGAAAAGCTGTAATGGAGTATTGTAGGCTAACTCTGCCGACTGCCAGTAGTTTATTCCTGACCGGCTCAAGGCCTTCATCCTTCCGAGGTTGGTAGAATGGGACCCAAATAGTTGGGGGCAATATGCTGACATTGTAAACCACTTAGAGAGGGGCTGTAAAGCACAATAGAGCAGTATATACATAAGTCTAAATGCTATTACTGTTGCTATTAGGTTACTTAATCTAGAGCTTGGGTTGATGAAAGAGAAGTTGCTTCTTGTTTCTTTTGATTCTTTGATGAAATATTTACAAATATCCTTTTCTGATATTTATGGAGAGTTAGAAGTCAAGAAAATCTATTAATGGTAAATTGCATTATCGGAGGATGGTTTGTTTTTTGGTGGTTTGATGGTCCTCCCCCTTATAAATCTAAGTGTAGCATTAAGTAATTAAAAATCTGAAATGCTAAATACCATAGAAGTGCAATAGGATGAGTCATACATCAAATTACATTACTAATGTTATCTTTCTTCCTGTGTACATCATCTAAATAATTGCCAGTATCCATGTTTCAAATGTTACTTTAGTATTGTGTAAAAAGGCAGAGAGATATTTAAATATAGTTTTATTCCTGAATGTTTTCCTTATAAAATAAAACACAACTCTCTCTTTCTTTCAAAGAGTAAAGTTTGCCCATTTTTGATAGACCCTTCTTCCAGAGCTACTGAATGGCTAAAAACACATTTGAAAGAATCACGCTTGGAAATTATCAACCAACAGGTAATATTTGAACCTTATAAATTGTTCTGGATTGTAGTAGAAAGAATACTTCAATCATTCTTTCATTTAAAATGACTGACCAAGAAAAGGAGAATGTTTGCATAGTTAATTACATTGATTATATTATCAGCTTTGGAAACTAATAATTTTCCATTTTCTCGCAGTAAGTGACTATTTTAAGGATTTTTTTTATTGAAATCAGGGTTTCATTTCATTGATAAACAGTAATGACGTAGGAGAAGACCAAGCTAGTTAGTTTTATAGGTGGTAAAAAGCAAAGGTTGTGGTAAAAACTCCAAAAGGATATCTTTATCACATTAAATGATTTTTTTTAAACTCCACATAAACATTGAAGGAGAGAAGTGAGAATTTAACCAAGAAAATTATCATGGGATTATAGTGGATAGATCTGTAAAAACTCAGTTTGCATGCAATTCAAATAGTGCAGGATTAGATGTGTTGACTTCCACCTTTGTGCAAAAGTCTTGAGACATCTGGAATATATAGATAACTAAAATTTATACAACTAAGTCATTACTGTTGTTTAGTATATCTAGAAATACAATATAAGACATTAGAGCTACAATCATGGAATACTTCCTTTTACTTTGTGATCTATTTTGGGAGGGCATCTATACTGCATTTTCTCATTTATCATGATAGATTAAATTCTAGTTTGGTCTAGCTTCGCCCCCCCCCCACTCCCCCCCCCCAAGAAAGTAGAGATTTTGGAGTGAAAATTCTAAGGTTATATTTAAAATGGCAACAAGAAGTGAAGAACGTGTATAAAGCATAGTTCCGGCAGCAATAGTTTCACTATATTTTGTATTTTATGTATAATCAATAGGAAATTTCATTTTTGCAGGATACAAACTTTATTAATGCCCTTGAATTGGCTGTGCGATTTGGAAAAACTCTTATTATACAGGAAATGGATGGGGTTGAGCCTGTGCTTTATCCTCTGCTTAGAAAGGATCTTGTTGCACAAGGTAAATTTCCAATTTAGTGTGTCGTGGTGTATGTAACTATTGTTTTGATTCTCAGGTAAAATATGGAATTTAAAAGATTTATTTGCAATCTGTTACTCATATTTGCCATTGTATTTGTCTAATACATATTTTACGAATTGTATCAGTTTGTTGACCTAATGGCATCTGTCAACAAAACATTCTTCTTCTTCATCTTCTTCACCTGAGACATTAGATGGGAGCAGAAATCTGTTTGTAGAATCATAGGCAATTGAGTTCAATTGGACAGGGACCTGAACTAGAGTGTACTTCCTTGTATACTCATAGTTGCTCATCAGAGCCACTTGTCTAGTGTTAAGGCATCAGGCTAGAAAATGGAGGGCTATGAATTACTAGTTCCTCCTTGGGCATGAAAGCCAGCTGAATGGTTTTATTCTCTCAATTATTCTCTCTCAGCCCAATTGTCCTCACAAGCTTGTTGTTATGGAGAAAATAGGATGAAGAAGAGTATTCTGTTCACCATCTTTTATATACAAAAATAAAGGCAGGATAAAAAAAATCTAAATCTAAAGAAATAAATAATCTCTATTACCACTCTTAACCTGGTGAGGGCAGAAAAAAACAAGTCATACACAAAGGGATGGAGTGCAAATACAATAATCTAAATCAATAATTTAGTATGTGTTTTGTCCCACAGGTGTGAGGGCAGCAAATTAAACTGATTATGTCTCCCCTCCCTCCCCAATTTGGTTTAGAATTTGGAATACAGGATGTAGAATTAATGTACAAGTAGTCCTTGACATACCAAAATTGGGACTAGAATTTCAGTCTTAAACCTTTGGGGTCATGGACTAGATACAATTTTGCTGCTGTTCTTTTGACAGTTGTTAAGCAAGTCATCCCAGTCATTAAGTGAATCATATATTGTAAGTCTTAAGAATGTACCTATTTTATTTAATGGGTGGTTTTGCTGGGAAAAGGGGAAAAAAACAGTACAAAATTCAGTCATGTGATCATGGGATGCTACAACTGATCATAAAGGCAAGTTGCCAAGTACCAGAAATGCGATCACATGACTATGGAGTGGTATAGCATTTGTAAGTAACTTTTTTCAAATCCATCGTACCTTCTAATGGCTGTTAAGCTACCAGTCGTAAGACTAGAGCTACTGTATGTACTGGTTCAGGTCTTCATACACACAAAGGCATACCTGGCTGTATGCCACAACTAATGCAGAGATAAGCAACCCCCTGGCCGAGAGCCCAGAATGCTATCTTAATTAAAACCAAAGTTTGATAGCAACTTACAGATTGTCCGAAAACCTTGCATACTGCTACGTGAATAAACTGTTGCTTCCTGCAACATTCCCCTCCCATCGCCCCACCTATAAGCTCTCTGGGAGGGGCCAATCATTAACCCCTTATTTTCTTCTCTGCTTCCGAAGCTGCTCTCTCCTCCTTGCAGCCCTACACATACGCACGTCAGGGACAGCCTCCCTTTGTTCTTCCTCACCGCTCCCTGACTCAGATGCCACCTGGTGGCCGGCAGGCCTCTCTAGTCCCTGCTCTGACTCTGAACACCCCCCAGAGTCTTCCTCAGCCTCCAGGGCAGTCCCATAGTATTCAACGCTGTCAGATTCCACCAACAGCTCAGCCGGCTGCTGTTGGGCCACAACATTGTATTCTTAATATTCTTGCTAGCTTTTTTTTTATTCAATACTGATCTCTGGGTCTTCAGACTCGAAGTGATTTATTTGAGGAAATAGGAACAATTTTGCCATACAGAATTTTCCTCTGACCTTAATTTGCAGATGGCCTTTCCTGTCATTTGTAATCATGGATACTGAACATATATTTTTTCTTTATCTTGCTTCTGACAGTTACATATTATTGCTTTGCAGTGCAGTATAAAAAAATAATAATGTGTAGTTTTTGTTGAGTTGATACCTATCCTATTTGTGAGTTGGTACCTATCCTGAGCCACCCAGGGGATGCAGTGGCTCAGTGGCTAAGACGCTGACCTTGTTGATTAGAAAGGTCGGTAGTTTGGCGATTCGATTCCCTAGCACCGTGTAATGGAGTGAGCTCCTGTTATTTGTCCCAGCTTCTGCCAACCTAGCAGTTCGAAAGAATGTAAAAAATGCAAGTAGAAAAATAGGGACCACCTCAGTGGGAAGGTAACAGCACTCCATACACCTTTGGTATTTAGTCATGCCGGCCACATGACCACAGAATCATCAGCAGACAGCGCTCTTCGGCTTAGAAACGGAGATGAGCACTACCCCCTAGACTTGGGAATGACTAGTACGTATGTGCAAGAGGAATCTTTATCTTTATCTATCCTCTTTAGGATTCTATGAGTTAAAATATGCAGATGAAATTTATGTCAGAAAGTAGAAAACCAAAGCATAAGCTTTATCCGAAACAATCTGCAGATGATAGGATTTCCTATGATTGTACTGAGCCCCTTTGCTCTTAGGTAGAGGATGACAATAATTGCTGACCATAAAGTTTTTCATGGTTCTTCCTATATTTCAAAGAAAAAGTCCTGTATTTTCACACATTTTATTTACTTGATTGTATATTTCAATGCTCTGATGTTTTTGTATGTGCTTCCCAATGTGCTCATATATCACCATAGCCTAGAACAGGGGTGGGCAATTATGGCTCCTTCATGACTCGTGGACTTCAACTCCCAGAATTCCTGAGCTGGCTGGCTCAGGAA
>JAEANM010009264.1:0-16475 GCA_017656035.1 Myanophis thanlyinensis
ACCCCGGTCATCAATGGAAGCCCGGTAGAGAGAGTGGACTGCTTCAAATACCTCGGTGTGCACATCTCGAAGAACCTATCATGGACCTTCCACATGAACACCACGGTAAAAAAAGCCAGACAACATCTCTTCCACCTCAGACACCTGAGGGACTTCAGATTACCACCAAAGGAGCTCAGAAACTTCTATTCCTACACTGTAGAGAGCATCCTGACGGGCAACATTACAACTTGGTTTGGGAATAGGACCATGCAAAACAAACAAGCACTACAAGCACTCAGCTGAGCGCATCATCCGCATCAAACTCCCCAAGCTGCACTCCATCTACAACAAACGCTGCCGAACCAAAGCTAAGAAGATAGTGATGGACCCCAGCCATCCCAACAACAGACTGTTTACCACAATGCGGTCAGGAAATCATTTTCGCTCCCTGAAGGCAAACACAGAAAGAATGAGGAAAAGCTTCTTTCCACAGGCAGTACAGACACTAAACCAGGAACCACAAGGACACTCAGGACTGCAACAGGAACCATGACTGCATCTAACTCCCACCTTCCCAACTATCCCTAACTATTTCTTACCCCCCACCCTCCCATTTTGCCTTAACTTACTCGAGGTCACGGATGGTCGCATAAGCATTTCACTGCATATCGTACCATGTATGACTGTGTATGTGACCAATAAATTTGAAATTGAAATTGAATTGAATTGATTTTCAGACTCAATCTTTCTTTTGCTACTTCCTCTGCCAGACCAAGTTTAGTCCTGTTATATTCTATGCAAGGAGTAATTGTGCTGATAGGTGGGCAGAATCACAATCTGCTTAGTGTGATTTCTGTCCAAGTTCTAGCAGATTGGAAAGAACAAAAACAAACGTCCTTGGATTTTTAAGTCTGAAGTCTAATGAATCTTTTGGCAATGATGAGATGTAACCTTGATATCATAACAGCTTTGTGTCAATTTGTTCTTGTCTCTTTTTGCCACTACCCTATGAATATTAATTAGTTACACGAGAGTTTGAACCATACTTCTAAAGTAGCCTGTGTTTCATCTCCTGTGCTTCTTAGGGGAAACCTGTTCAGCTTCTTTGTGGCAGAAACGCTAACAGACTGGCTGATGACATCCCAACCCCTCCCAGTAATGCTTATCAATTATTAACCTCATTGTATTTTTAAATGTATGTATATATATGCCAACTCAGCTGTTTGCACAACACTCTAATCCAGTGTTTCACAACCTTGACAACTTTTAAAATATATGGAATTCAGTTCCTAAACTTCCCCAGCCAGCCATGCTCGTCTATTGCTTGACAATGACTTGCTCAGTTAACTGGGTAGACACAACTTCCAGAACCTTTAATTAAGCACACAGAATGAGTTTACAGATGTGGTCCATCATGTGACATCCAAGGTATTATCTCAGAGGGTACCTGGTATTTACCAGGCTCTTGAATTGTATATGCATGCATTTTAAATGGGAAGCTGCAAAGTATCAACATATTTTTTTACAGAATGCCTCTGGCAATCAAATGGGCTCTATAAGCATTTTTAGAAAATGTAGTAGTGGTGGAATGTTTGTTTGGAAGTGTGCACAGCAGACCAGAGAAAGATCAATAGGAATAGAAAGAAACATTTCATGGAAGAAAATGGCATTTAATTTAAAGCTGAATTTGTACAAAAAGTACCTGCAAGATTCTCTTCATATTCTATAGCTGTGAATCCTAGGAAAATGCATGTGATTCTATTGTCATTTCTTGTTTCCACTTAACTAGTGATCCTTCCTTATACCTTTCCTTGATCGGTTAGTCTTTTTGACATTTATTGCCCTATCGTATTTATTACTTCTGCACTTTAACTGCATCCATTATCTTCTGCATCTGAGCTTAAATGCTTACATAAAAATGATTTTTTTAATTCTTCAGAGAACCATTTTCAGACTTCATTCAAAGTTCTTGCACTGTATTTTCTGTCATGTTTCAATGAGAGCCACGAGCCTTTTAGAACATAACACAGCAATTTGTGTTCCAGCAGTTCATTACTTATGAATAAAACTGATTTTTTTCATTCCCAATTGCAATGGGATCGCAGGATGTAGACAAAATTTTCTTAATGCAATTATAAAAGTTCAGAGGATTCTAATCTTATTTTATATGAATGTTTTAATTTGTCACCTTTAAAATTACAGATGCTATTTGAAAGGGTTCCATAGAATGATTTCAAATTCAAATTTTATTGGTCACATGCACAGTCATACATGGTACAATATGCAGTGAAATGCTTACACGACCACAGGTAAGTTAGGGCAGAATGGGGGGATAGGGTAGGAAATAGGTTAGGAATAAGTTGGGGGTAGCTGGGAAGGGTGGGTACATGGTGTATATGTATATATAATCGTGGTTCCTGTTATAGTCCTTAGTGTTCTTGTGGTATCTGACTTAGTGTCCGTATTGCCTGTGGAAAGAAGCTTTTCCTCATTCTTTCTGTGTTTAAATGTGTTCTGATTTAAATCATGGTCTGTCAGTCAGTGCTTTTTAACACCTTTTTCAGTCTCTGCTGGGAACTATTCCAATTTTCATCATCCAATTGATCAAAGGAAAGCAGATCATAGGTTTTTTTATTGTTAATGGCAACCAAGGACAGCTCAAGTTTTTCTTCTTTCCCTTGCAAAATGGCTGATAACAAAGAGAAGAGTGCTGACTCAGCGCTTCCCCTTTCCTTGTAACAATAATATCTCACATTACTCAGTGGAAGGGGAACATGGTGGGAGAGTAGGGAGGAAAAGGGAGAAAATTAATCTGGATATAGTCATTTATGCTAAAACCATATCTATTTTAATATCTGGCCTGAAGGTTACCTAAAGCCAAATGTTGCCAAAACTGAGGAGACCTGGATTTGGAGAACATGTAGCTTGAGAAATACCATCTTCTTTATTGTCCTGAGTTGCATGATGGAAGAAATTAATTATAATATTTACTTAATAAATTTGACTTTGAATGTACTAAATACATAAATTTTAATCTATACTGGAAATCATAAAATATGGAAATCATTTATATCCATGTTTTTATAAAATTCAAGAGGGGGTTAAATAAACCTCCATTAGATTACTGATCACATTTAGGCCTCCTTAGCTTTTACCGAATGGGTTGTATTATGTACCTTGAGTCTACGATATAGCCATACAAGATACTGAATCCCAAATTGCCAACTATATTGAAACCCAGTATATTCTGCAAACCCAGATGTGTGATTAGGTCATGGTTCAGTGTGTCATTAAACCCAGAAATTAAACACATTTCTACCCTACTGTAATCAGAATGATTCCCAGTCTACATATAAATTATTTTTAGACATCCATGGCAGCAACTGAAAGTATGCAACAAGCGATTACAATTACTCAACAACCCATTACATTGAATAAACCATGTTTGTTATCCATGTGAAGATAACCATACACCTGGCTATTGTAATATGTAACATAACATGAGGGACATGATGCTGCTACAGAACTAAAGCTAAACAAAGATTGGATGGGAAACTTGAAAAAAAATCTATACTATGTATTCAATGTCAGAACATATATATTTGTACATAAATATTACAAAGGGCATTATTCTGTAATGATTAAACACAAGTAAACAATGACCTACTATAATAATTTCCTGTCAGATATAATCACAATTTTAAAATTGAATACAATTCAGATTACTTTTTGAGGATTTAGAAATACAGAGAAGAACTTCTCAAAACTGCAAGATATCCCTTTAGATCAGGGCTGTCAAACTCTCAGCCCGCAGGCCAGATGAGTCAGGCACTGGCCACACTCACAACCAGTTTAGCAAAGGGGGAAAAAGTCACGATACATTACATGATGCTACGAGTCTGACACCCCTGCTTTAGATGAATTAATGATCGATCCAACAGATACCAATTTATTGAAATTCCTGGCATGAGGTGAATAGAGAAAACAAATCAAAATTGGCACATAAACCTTATTTCCATAAACTTGTTTGCTCGTCTTCCATTTTTAGCTCATTTGGGCTTAAACGTACAACTGTTTAAAGCATCAGTTTACCTGTATATTCAAAGAGGATATGACTGGTTAGTTTTAAAAACATGTAATTTAGGAAATACCTACTTACTTCAATTTATCTAAACTTCTTCTTCTGAATTATATAGTAGAATTTTACTGATTGGAAGTTTGCTAAAGAGATCGTGTGCTCTTCTTTTAGTTAAATAAACAGGATGGGTAGCATAATCTGCCTGGTCTGTTTCCACTGATAAAATATAGTGTTTTGCATCTCTGGATTTTTATTATATTTTATTTTAGAGATAGAAGCCCAGCAGAAGACATTTGTTATATATAACAATCTGCTTGAGTCATAATATTTCCATCTTTCAAATTTACAGAATACATACAAGGAGATGAAGCTGCAAATTTTAAGCTCTCCATTATCTGTCTTAGCCTTTTTGGCCAAAATTATTGTTATTTTATTTTATTTTAATTGCAGGTACAATTAGGGAATAAGAAAGGGATGTTGATTATTTCTTAATTATATGTATGGCTTAACATATTATGTACATATAATTCTAAAGTTTGAAAAATCACATCCTTCAAAGTAGGTAATAATATCTATGGGTGATTTGCATTTCTTATCCCACCATTTTGTGTCCTACTATTTAAAATAATTTACCTGCCAACTATTTCCTAATCTATAATGTCTTCTGTTCATTTATAGAAAACAATAAAAATCCAGCAAAACAACACTATCTCAATAGTATTAAAACAGCAGCCAACTTACAAACGTATTCCTAACATAGTTTTTAAAATATTTCCCCATTTTTTATTTGATTTGTCACCCCTTAAGTTCTAATGGCCTCTGGATACTTCACAATATACAACATAAAAACTATACCGTAAGGATATTGATCAAAAGGCAAAGTAGGAAAGAAGAAAAAGAACAAGATGGTCAATCTAGTAGGCAGCACAATATCCTGTGGGAGGCTCCAACTAACCAATCTCAAGGCCTAGGACAATATGGCTCTCCAGAACTCTTTATCAGGTAGGAGTCATTAAAGGAAGGCATATTGTTACACTTCTTTAAAACTAAATGCAGAGTCTTCCATCCAATGGCCATGGAGAAGCATAAAGCCGCAAATGACTTTCCAATCTGAAAGTAGCTTACAAGATCAGACTCTTACTTTCATGATACACATTGCCCTCTAGGCTGAATTTCTCATGCTTGGCTGTGGCCAGTGGTGGAATCCAACCAGTTTTGCTACCGGTTCGGTGCACACCTGCTTTGCTGCGCGGCTTCTAAAATGCATGTTTTTCCTTACTGGAGACAGCCGGTAAAAAATAAAAAATAAAGATCAACTCAATCTTGAAAGCCAACTGAGCCTAATTTCATTATCATAGAATCTTAAGAAAGGGTAACAAAAACACATGATCACATTTTTACTGAATACTTTGTTCTGCCATTTTGTTTTTTTTACCTCATTTCTTGTCTGATTGTTCTAGGTGGACCAAGGATGGCAGTGGCCTGCTAGAAACTCAGAACAGATATGGAAAGACTTGTGAAATTATAAAGAAAAATTATTATACAACCAATGTTTTTTTCCAACAAATTGGAAAAAAATGTGTACGTGACTGAGATCCATGCCAACTTGTTGGGGATGCATGTGACATGTTTTTATCTGCAAGCTAGCATGCAATTGATATTTCAATATTTCAATTCAGCGGTCTAATTTCTCCCATTCCCCTCAGGTTTTATTTCCCTTCACACCTACACTTCAGATTTATGCAAGCTTGCAGTTTTATTCTTATCATCAATGTTCAGTTTTAGGTACCAGGGTTAGCACATCTGATAGTTTATTGACAAACTACATCTCTGAAAGGATAGAAAGAGCCAATCCACCGCTACTATCTTAAAACATTCAGCTTTCACCCTTGGACTAGACTTTGTAGCTTTGTCAGCTGGCAAGATTGCTGGAAGATTTTCCTTAGGTTCTTTAAATAGAAATACTTTATTTTGGCGGGTTTTGGTTGGCTAGATTTTATGGTCTTCTCCTATTCTAGATCCTGCTGTCTTTATCATGGTTTATCTATTATATTATGTTCTGAAATTTTGTAGTATATCCTGAAACATTAACCCTAGGATAGGTTATATTTTAGATAACTATTGTATAATGTCATTATGTTATCCTGCATACCACTTTGGGAGCTGGACAATTAGAAAATAAATTACAAGAAAGCAGTGAAGGAAAGTATCTAATAAATAAGTAAAAAATACTGATTATGTCTAAGAAATATAAATTCATTAATAAAATATTCAGCACACTTCTTGAACAGCACATTTATTCACTCCATGACAGATGAGAGATTACCACTGTGCTAATAATGCACACTGCTTACAGAATAGTTTCCCATGATGTAGATCAGCTCGTTTACAGCTAAGATGACAGTTCAAACATTCATACTGAAGACTGCAAGTTTTAGTGATGCTCAGGCCTGGTTCCTGAAATAACATAATCTTAATTAAACCAACAATAAACCATTTTTAATAAAATACTTATACTCTACTGGAAAATTATGACTTAAAACGATGGGGAAAAATCAGGAATCAATCAATTATAATATGACATATTCCACTGGGCTCTACCTAATTGTGTTTTCTTATCAGAAAATTCCACCAAATGTTTCTTTTCTTAATTTTACTCCCCAAATTTGCTCCAGTGTCATGTAGACTTTTCATAGCAGACCTAGGTTACACATGTAAGACTGAAGTGGGAAGGAAGATCAGTCCATTCATACGATGTTACTGTTAGCTCACTATTTTAGACATCTTTAGTATGACTACATATAACATCAATTATTCTGATACAGAAAATATAATTTTCTGAATTTTCCAAAGTTTGTTCCGCTTGCTCATTGTGCTTGGTCAAGTCTGGATAGATATGCAAATCTAAGTGTTATTTTATGCAAACAAATAATATGCTACAATCTAGATAAAATAGCATAATGCTATACATGTTTACTTGGTAATCAATCACACTGTGCTCAATATGTTTCACTTTGTAACAGTTATAAACTACAGCATTTTTGCACTTCATCCATTCCTTTCATTAATACATTGCTGTCAGAACCAGCATATGAAGGACCCAATAACTATATATTTATAATCAGTCCTTCTATTTAGTGGCAGTTTTAACAGGACTCAGCCAAGTAACAGGAAGGGCATCTGGTCAGTAAAGACTCAACTCCATCCAGTTTCCTCAATTCTACCCCAAATGAAGGGATTACAGGGTCATAAAAAGGGAGTTTTTATTGGGTTAAGTAGACGAAAGGGGACCCAATCATAAAAGTCACTGATGGTTTTTAAAGGTACTCTAACTTTTCCATATATAACACTATTTTAGCTTCCAACATGAGGAAAGAAGGACCCTAGCTAGCCTAGATACATGCCAAGTAAAATCTGAATCTTATTTAATGGATATACATATTAAGAAAATCCTAGATTCAGAGGAAGTATTACTTTCAGAACTTTATGTACACATTTGATACTAACAACAAATTCAGAATCACTGTCAAGTTCTACATTAAGACCTTGATTAATGAAATATGTAATTATGACAGATCTATATACATTTCCAATTATGCTAGCACTTACTCCTCCTCTTTTTTTCTGCTGCTCTTCTTTCTGCTGAATGTTCTCCTAAGGAGGAAAGAATTTCATTATCAAAAGACCAAACAATAGTTCCTAATATACAGATATAGATCGTATCAGGACAAAGCTATATTTTAAGAAAAAAATGTATGAGAGAACCCGAATAATCAAAGCAAATATAATTACAAAAAATCTATAAATTTTGTAGTTGTAGATGAAAAATCTTAATTATCTTAATTCACAATTATACTTTACAAATACCAGATAAGCTTATATTGTAGCAAATTGGGGAGAGAGCTGCCGCACAGTTTGTCAATAGAAATGTTAAACTTAGTTAAAAATCTGTATCAATGAATTACACTGAAAGTTTGGATTACCTTTCAATGATTTTGAATTATTTATTCAATTTAACAATTTATTTATTTTTTTGTCACTTTTGACACTGTCACTGATGCCTTGAGGGGCCACAGCACTAAAGGCTTTTTTCCTATGCCCTGCCAGGCAAAATTCTTTGGAAGATGGGATCTGAAGTAGGCCTCTTCCACTGCAGTGAATGGGATGGGCTAATCCTAGTACAGTGAGATAGTTCCTCAGATACCCTGCACCCATGCTGTGCATGGCTTTGAAGGTGACAACCAACACCTTGAATTAGACTTTAAAGCAAACTGACAACTAATGCAGCTCGCAGAACAGCAATGTTAAATGTACCACTCAAGGAGCCTTCAGAACTATCTATGCATGTTCTGTAGTAGTTGTAGCTTCTTAATAGTTTTCAAGGGTAGCCCAATGCAGTGTGTTGTTGTAATCCAAGTGAGACGACAAGGGCATGAATGACTGCACACAGACTTAGTGTAGCAGTTAAGATGCTGGCCTAGAAACCAAGTAAGCTCTACTCATGCCTTAGGCATGAAAGCCAGCTAGATGATCTTGGGTTAGTCACTCTCTAACCCTACTCACGTCACAGGATTATTGTTGGTGGGAAAATAAGAGAAGGAAGGAGTATTAGGTATTTTCACCACCTTGAGTTACTTATAAAGTAATAAAGTTAGAATAAAAATCAAATAAATAAATCCAAAATTGCATATGTAACTAGAGTTTCAGAATACAAGCATATAAACTTTACCTCCAAATTCAATTTTGTAATAAATGTATCCCGTTAAGATCGCGGAAAACACAATGGGCTGAAATTCTTTTGGAGGTTTATACATAGCCCACAACTTTGAAATATTAGCCAGCATCTGTAAGTAGGAACAAAACAACATTATTTGAAAGTAAACTAGTGCTTACAGGTTTATTAAATTTATGTGCCTTTTATATTTAAATTTGCTTTTTTTATTTTTTATTTTAAATTTTAAAATTTAAGGATTACTTTATTGATAATGTACAGGATCTTTTAGGTAGTTTCCACAGCAGCCACCTGAGTTCTCCGCACAGACACTCTGGTGGTGTGGGACTTTGCCAGATGATCAGTGAACTCCTGATTTAGTGAAGATGGTTTCTTTCCAGAGACCAGGGGTCAAATAACTGTAGGTTTTGGAGATAGCATCAAAAGGTGAACTTAGCAAATTTGCCCAAGATAGCAGTGCAGCCATTGGCCGAGGTGTACAGTCATCGATTCCTGCCATCAGTAGCTTCTTGGGAACAGGGGCAGACACAATCCCTGTCCAACATGGGGCAGGAATGAAGCAAACCAGGACGAACTCACACTGGTCTGTGATAGTGCCAGTCTTGTTTCCCCAATAGCCTTGCCTCACTGGAGCAATGGAGAGTTTCACCAGGATGATGGCCCACCCAAATGCCTGTGGCAACTTCTGTAGAGCATTTGATCCCAAGACCAACATGGCCGTTGTAATCCCCAATGGCAACAAAGGCCTTGAACCTGGTACGCTGGCCTGCCTGTGTTTGCTTCTGCACTGGCATGATTTTCAAAACCTCATCCTTCAGCAAGGAACCCAGGAAGAAGTCAATGATTTCAGACTCCTTGATTGGAAGAAAGAAAAGGTAAATCTCTTCCAGAGATCTTCATGTCCTTTACTAGTCGGACTAGTTTGGTCACAGGTATCCATTCTTTATCCTCAGCTTTGCTTCCTTGAGCCCCTTGACGCAACCCCAGCCTTCACTGCCAAAGCCTTCCCTGGCAGTAGCTGCTCCTGCTCTCCCTCCTGCAGTACTGGTGTCATCATAGAATAACTTAAATTTCCATTTTAATTAGTAACCTATAAGCACTCTTTTAAAAAAAAACTCTGAATATGGAAGCTTTATTTAGAATTCAATTAGCTTATTCTTCATTTACTCACAAAGTAACAGTTCTTTTGGATCACACTTGTGGACTATTATCCCACAGTTTGCCACAGTGATCAACTACGGGACTGCCTGTTGCCACCATCAGCCTCCAACCGACCTGTGTGTTCCCATAGGGCAGGCCTCTTTGGAATACTACCGTCAGGTCGATGTCGCCTGATGGCCCCAAGGGTTCGTGCCTTCTCTGGGGCTGCGCCCTCCCTCTGGAATGAACTCCCCCCTGAGATTCGGACCATTACTGACCTGAGAATTTTCCGATGTGCGTTAAAGACCCATTTCTTCCAACTAGCTGGCCTGGCCTGACACCTTGGGGTTTTTTATAATTTGGATAAACTTTTTAGAATTTATTAATTTTAATAGTATTTTTAGAAAGCAGCAAATTTAATGATTTTATATTGGTTTTTTAAATTTGTTATGTATCTTGTTTTATCTGCTGTGAACCGCCCCGAGTCCTTGGAGAGATGGGGCGGTATATAAATATGATAAATAAAAAATAAAATAAAAAAACTACAAGCCACAAACAACATGAAACCAAAAGCCCACCCTTATTAAATGTATTTTTCTAGCCTAGCAAACAGTATCCACTTTTGCTTTTTATGAGTTAACCATAATCTACATTAAGGGTACCTAGGCAACTGTGGATCTTCCGTGTAACTATGGCTACCTAAGTCATAGCTTAGATTCTACATGAGCAGCCTAGTTACATGGCTCAGGATGAGGCAACTTTATACATTATTTTCTCTCCTACAACAGACATCTTCAGGACATAAATCAAAATTCAACACATCTGTATACCACCCTGGCAATGCCAAGCTACAGTTTCTATAATAGCTTCATGTAGTAGATATAATCCCCTAATACATTCCTACAGCTTTCTCCCAAAGAGAATAAAGAGTATGTATCAAAAGGCGATATAGCAGCTTCCACCTCTAGGGGCAATGAATTTCATTTATTCTAGGAATTGCTTACCCAAGGCTCACTTTTTAACAGACACAGGTAGGAACTGCAGCTCAGGAAAACCTATTCTTTTAAATAGCTTGTTAATTGGATAAGATGCCACCGGACTCGAGTTTTTGCCATCATGGATTAAACAAGGCTCTCCTGCTACAAAGAAGGCGCGAGTGAAAGTGGGTGAAAGTCCTCTAACACTTCTTTCTCTATAGCCCAAATCCTTCCCCAGCTGTCATACTAGCTGGAACTGGTCTCTGACCATATAAAGTGTCTTTTGCGCTCCTTAGACCCAATCCCGGTAACCTTCCCCAACAAACGGGGCGTTGATTTCATCCGCAAACGACTCAGACACTTCCAAGGCGCACGATGGGGCGCTGACAGGCAGCAAAAAAATTAAAAAGAAAGTTTCCCAGCCAGCCCGCTATTCCCAAAAGGTAACATTAGACCCACCTTCAGACCCAGAAAAAGAAAGGTCACAAACGGACGATTGTAAAGGATGCTGCAAGGGTTGCTGGGTACGGAAGCAGCGTCTGCCTAGGACGGCTCTTCTTCCGGTTTCGGCCGCCTACAGCACCCCCTGCTCAGGAGGATCACGTTAGAAGAGTCGCTTCCCGCCCCCGCAATGTCTGTTACGTTGGCGGAAAAGAAAACGGCTTGTTTTCTGCAGATTTCAGTTCTTCAGAATAACAGTCACACAGACACCGATGTGCAAGGAGGCTCTGTTCTTTCTGTTTCTTCACGGGCAGGAGCATTAGCTGCCACTTGAGTTTAGAAAATACATTTACTGTTTCAGTTAGATTCAGTGCGCAGAGACAAATAAGCCTGCCAAATTCAAGAGAGGTTGAAATACCATGGACACTATAAGGCGGATTAATTCGGTTTTATTTGATTAATTGACGCGGTATTTTAAGTCGACTTGAATAGGATCGGGCTGCCCACGTGGCTAACGCTTTGTATGTAGTCTGCTGTGTCCCTGATTAATTCATGCTTTTCAAAGTATGCCATACTGATTTCAATATCATTTATTCCTAAGTAAAAATGTATAAAATTACTACCGTAATCATCACCGTTGTTCTCTTAAAGTACAATATATTAAATACAGATGACTCATCATAGAAGTGCAGCCTATTGAATAGGGGTTAATTTTTTTGTAAAACCACTCAGTATTCACAATTAAGAACTGCAGCTTTGATAGTTGTACCATGGAATGACTTCAAAATAAAACTTTCTTTACAACATAAACTGCATATAATATTGTTAGGAATGGAAGAAATCCACTCAACTTGATCACATCCTGGTTTACTTGCAATTGATAGCTAACGGGAAAATTATGACTTCAGTCAATCCAACATCAGATTGGGAAAAACTGAATTAAATCCTCATAAACTAAAAGCCATTTTTATTCCATGATCCACACCATTCTTAATACTGAGACATGGCAGAATAATTTATCCTAGTCAAATTATCACTAGCTATACTGATTTTAACATGGTTAGGATTGTCCAGCATTTCTGAAAGGCCCCAGGTTGGAGAACACAGCTTAAAATAAACATTGCACATCATCTTTAAAATTATATGTAGTTTGACTTTTCAATGGGATTTACCTCCTATAAGCATACATAAAATGAAATGCAGATTCATAAATCTCTTAAAATTACTTGCTATACTTTCAATTTACATGCAACAGCTCATCTTTATCATAAATCTGCAGGTTAGTTATAGATCTGACAGATGCAGGATGTCTGGTTTGGCAGGTGAACATTACATAGGAGGAAGGGGAGACTTGTCTGTTGAATTTATTTCAGCTGTTGAGACATGTTGAGATAGTGTGTGGCTTATATTAAATTCAGATAGCAATAAAAGATAGGAAGACTCCATTTTAAACTGATTTTACTGAGTGGGATTTATGGAATAGTTTTATAGGTTTTGTGAAATTCTGTAGACCATACATGCTTCTTTGAGAGAGGGATTCTTGCCTGCCGCCTTGAAAGAGGCGGTGGTGAGACCCCTCCTCAAGAAGCCATCCCTGGACCCAACACTGCTGTCTAATTATCGGCCGGTCTCCAACCTTCGCTTTTTGGCGAAGGCTGTTGAGACGGTGGTGGCACGACAGCTTCCTCAGCACCTGGATGAAGCATTATATCTGGATCCTCTCCAATCGGGTTTCAGACCCGGCTTCAGCATGGAGACGGCTTTGGTCGCGTTGGTTGATGATCTCTGGATGGCACGGGATAGAGGTTATTCCTCTGTCCTAGTCCTATTAGATCTCTCGGCGGCTTTTGATACAGTCGACCACAGTATCTTATTGCAGCGGTTGGGGGGGTTGGGAGTGGGAGGCACCATGTTACGATGGTTCTCCTCCTTCCTCTCCGGCTGCTTGCAATTCGTGTTGACGGGGGCAGAGATCGGCCTCGAGGCCCCTAATTTGTGTGGTGCCTCGGGTCGGGGCTTTCGTCCCCGCTGTTCAACATTTATGTGAAGCCGCTGGGTAAGATCATCTGTGGCTTTGGGGTGAGCTTTCATCAGTACGCTGATGACACCCAGCTGTACATTTCCACCCCAGGCCACCCCAACGAAGCCGTTGAAGTGATGGGCCGCTGCTGGAGGCCGTGCGGAGCTGGATGGGTCAGAACAGGCTCCAGCTCAACCCATCCAAGACTGAGTGGCTGTGGTTTCCGGCGCCCAGACACAGCCAGCTTACCCCATTGCTGGCCATGGGGGGTGAGACCTGGTCCGCCGTGGAAGGGGCTCGCAACTTGGGTGTCCTCCTGGATGCACGGCTGTCATTGGAAGATCATATCGCAACCGTCTCCAGGGGGGCCTTTTATCAGGTCCGTAGGATCTTCCAGTTGTAACCCTTTCTGGATTCGGGCGCCCTCCGTACAGTCACTTCAGCCCTTGTGACCTCCCGTCTAGATTATGCCAATGCTCTCTACATGGAGCTTGCCTTGAAGAGCACCCGGAGGCTGCAGTTGGTGCAGAGTGTGGCCATGTGGGTGATTATGGGAGCTCCTTGGAGCTCCCATGTTACACCTCTCCTGCGCGAGCTGCACTGGCTCCCTGTGGCCTTTCGGGTGCGATTCAAGGTGTTAGTACTCACCTTTAACGCGCTCCATGGCTTGGGACCCGGGTACTTACGGGACCGCCTGTTGCCACCGTCAACTTCCAGCCAACCGGTACGATCCCACAGGGCAGGCCTCCTCGGGTCTCATTGTTGGGACGTTGCCGCCTGACAGCTCCGAGGGTACGAACCTTCTCTGTGGCTGCACCCTCCATGTGGAACAAACTCCCCCTGGAGATTCGGACCACTGCTGACCTCCAGACCTTCCGGTGTGCATTAAAAACCTATTTATTCCAACAAGCCGGTCTGGCCTAATACTTAATGGGGTTTTAAATTCTAAATTTTTAATTGAAATAAATTATTGGATCTTAATTGGTTAGTGACTAATTTTAATTGGCCGGGCCATTGATTTAATTTGTTTTAATTCTATTTTTAACTTTTGTATATTTGGGTTTTAGATTGGCTGTGCACCGCCCCGAGTCCCTTGGGAGTGGGGCGGTATAGAAATGCTGTAAAATAAAATAAATAAAACCTGGAAGTGGAGTCAAAAGCGGGATGTCTAGAATCCCTACGTAGTCACAAGCAAACTACCGTATTTGTCGCTTCATATGATGCACCAGACCATAAGACACACTCTGTTTTTTTGGCCTCTGTGCGCCCCGTTTTCAGCCTCCGCGTGGAGGGACTTCGGTGGGGTTTCGGCAACATGCGCTCCATAAGACGCGCAGACATTTCCACCCACTTTTGTGAGACAAAAAAGTGCGTCTTATGGAGTGAAAAATACGGTAAGTCCAATCCGTTTTGAATTCCATTGATCCTTGTCTCATTCAAAGCAGGCGCATTGAATGGAGAAGATTCCTGTGCATAGGCTTTTTGCAATCAAGTCCGTTGAACTGAACCTTCATGTGTGGACCTGGTTTTCCGTGCCTGACAACTGCTGCATTTTTAGCACTCCCTGCAAAAGTTCCAAGTAGGGAGAAAGACCCTGGAAACATAGAAGCTGTTTGGAAAGATGTTTTATTGATGGACAGGTCCACCTGGTTTGAAGTCCTGGGCAAAATGAGCACATGGGTGTGTGTGTGTGAGAGAGAGATGTATACCCTCTCTCGGGCTTTGAATTTGAACTTCCTGTTCCTGTGGCAAGGTCAAGTATTCTGATTGGTTGTCAGACTCCCATGGGAGTCTGCAGGGATAACTTTGCAGGTATGCGGGGATAACTTTGTAGGCTGTCTTGGTTGAACCTTGGTTGAATCTTGGTGGGTGATGCAATCTTCCAAGGAGCCATGACCGGGAGAAGGAAGTTCATCTTGACTTGAAAGGGATCCAGAAAGCAAAATGGGAAACAAGAGGTCATCTTCATTAGGGACCAGATCCCAATCCTGGGATCCACTCTCCCCCCTCGCTTTCTGGATCCATAGCTGATCTGGGTTACAAGGTTTTCCTACTATGTTCAGATCTGATGTTAGGAAGGAAACAAAGATTCTAAACCAGGGTGAGAAGGAAAATGGATTGCAGATGTTGGCTCTGCTCTGGTTTCAGAGGGAAATGAAGAGGTTTGACGGAGAAGTGGAGAGCATGGTTAAAAGAAAAGTAAAATTTAAATTATTTTTTTTTATATTTTAATTGTTTTTAACTGATTTTAACTGAATTTAAATTATATGATAATGTTAACTAAGACAGCTTTCATTTAATTATTTTAATAGGTTTTAAATTGTTTATTGCACTCTTGTTTTATTGGCTGTACACCGCCCCGAGTCCCTAGGGAGACGGGGGAGGTATATAAATCAAATAAATAAATCAAATAAATAAATAAATAAAATCAGTGTGGGGGGGGGGAATTGCTCCCATCAAGTGCAGAATGACCAAACAGCCCATTATAATAATGAACTATTCATGTTGCAGATTTCGCAGCTTTGTGCAGCTAAACGAATATAGGTAGTCCCCGACTTACAACCAAGTGATCAGAGTTACAGCGGTACTGAAAAAAAAGGGAATTATGGCCATGTTTCACTGCTATGACCTTTGCAGCATCCCTGTGATCATTTGACCAAAATTCAGATGCTTGGCAAACTGACTCATATTTATGACAATTGCAGTGTCCCGGGGTCAGGTGAGTGAACCCCTTCTGTGACCTTCTGAGAAGCAAAGTCAACGGAGGATAAGCCAGATTCACTTAACAACCGTGTTGCTAAGTTAAGAACTGCGGTGATTCACTAATCAGCTGCGTCAAGAAAGGCCGTAAAATGGGGCGACTGCGGTTGATTCACTTGACAAATGCCTTGCTTAGCAACGTAAATGTTGGGCTCAATTGCGGTCATAAGTTGAGGAGTACCTGTATGGGAGGTAAGGAAGGGGCATGCATATTGGCGTAGAGGTAGGTATATCACCCCGTTCGGGTGAAGGGAAGTGATGGCTGAGACAATTTCAAACATATGTGACTTTGAGGAAAAGGGTTGCTGAGGAAGAGAAGGAAGGAGGGAAGGACGGAAGGAAAGA
>JAEANM010009265.1:0-16475 GCA_017656035.1 Myanophis thanlyinensis
TTGTATACCGTGTTTTTATTTGCTGTGAACCGCCTCGAGTCCTTGTGGAGATGGGGCGGTATATAAATTTAATAAAAAAAAAAAAAATGAAAATCTCAACCCTCACACCTGTGGAAAGTCTTTATTTTCAAAAGCCCTCATATCAAGTAATTAAAGCATTCTGAACAGGAAGAACTTTAAGAGCAATTTCTCTATCTGCAAATTGTCTTGAAAAGAGACGAGGAAGGACTTATTTCCCTTTACACTTCACTTATTTATGCCCCTCTTTAAGAGTTTTACTATAAATATGATTTTCACAGCTCCAGTATGGATTAGGAATAAAAACTATCATTCTTTCCCCTCCCCCAGCTTTTCTCTATCAATGTAGTAGATACAGAAGATTATTGGTTTACAACAAAGAACTCATTAAAGTAGCTAATGCTATTCAGTTTATTCTAGCTTTTTGGCTTCCACATAAACAAGCAATGGAATCATTTTGACAAAGAGGAGCTAAAGAAAAAGAGGGAATCAAATAGCCTATGGATGCAGATTAGACACAAGGTGTGAGGATAAAAAGGAGTTTGAACTGTGTCCCACCAGCTCAGATAAATCAGTTGGCCAGCCATAGGCATTCCGGTTATCATTCCCATGCAAATCTATTTGGATAGAAATTAAAGCTTGACAGTTCATCATGGAAGCTTGATATTTAAGGACATCTCATGCTGCTTGGAAGCAATACAAGTGCTGGAAGAGACATTCAAAGAGGACCCCAAAAAGGGGTTGATTTTATTATTACTCATAATTTGCAAAATGTGCACTTTAACTAGAGGGATTTGGAGGTGAGTTCTCATTTAATATCCATCAGCAGACAGTTTTTAGACTTGATGAGCTTTGAAAAAGGATGATTATAGCTATCTCGTGGAAGAGGAAATAATGATACTTAGCCATTATCATTTAAGCATCCTGCCAAGCTCACAGTGTGTTGTGGGTTGTTGTCAATAAGCTTAGCCAAGCATGATAAGACTTGTTCCATTTTCTGTTCTAAAATTTTGGTAGCTGCCTTGAATATTTGCCAGAGTGGAAAAAAGTAGATTATAAAGCGAGTAAGATTTTTTTAAAAAGTAGTCACACTACCTCTAAATTAAGCAAAGATGTTAACCATCACTGTGAAAAGTGTGATAGACTGTTAAGGGAGGCAAGAAAACTCCCATCTCAGGAATTTTTAATCATAGGGTACTTTCACTTCCAAAATGCCAAAAAAAGAAAAATATTTCAAAGATCCATTTAAATAAGATTACAGAGACTAAGAAACATACAAGAACTGTTATCAATGCTAAAGGGGCCAGGTTATGTGTGTGTGTGTATTCCAATGAAACAATATTTAAAAGTAACTCAGATACCTCCCTAATTCATTAGAGTATAAGACGGTGGGGAGGAGGGTCAGCACAATCAGACTTACAAGTTTGTTATTATAGCCAATCTTAAAATTAGTTTTATCCTTCTGTGGAGTTAATATACTGGTCTATATAGTGGGGATAACAATGTTAGACACCACTCCCTCAAAAGCCTGGCTCTGCAACATGATCAGAACTATAAGGTTCAAATCCCTGCCTAGTGCTACCACAACAAGGTTGTTAAAGGGTTGTTTTAAGCTTTTTGGAACACAGCTGGAACAGCTATTTGCAGAAGGGGTGGCATGGCCATAGAAGAAATGGCTGAGAGGCAGGATGCAAGCTTGGCATTCTATCTGAATTTGTACTGCCTTTCTGGGGACATGCAATCTTTTCTTAAATCTGGATGATTACCTAAGGATATCTTGTAAGATGAGTGAGACCAGCTGATATCTTTAAGTGGTGAAAATGGATCTAATGATTGCTTGTCCTGGGTGGGAAACTGTGCTTTGTCAATTTACTGAGTACAGGAGTCTCTTATCTATGGAGATTCTTCAGTCATCCATGTGTTGCTGATATTGTGTGGAACTCTGACCCAGTTGCCTCTTGTAAAAGCACTTTTGGGACAGTCTCTTGCTTTGCTTTGGAGTGGCCAAGGCACTGATTGCTCATTGATAATAAGTGGATCCTCCTTCCAATTTGTTTGGATGCCATAATATGGCATAGTAACATGGCACCAATGGTAGCACCCCTCTCCTAGAAGAATGAAATATTTTGAATAATATTAAAAAGGAAGAATATCTTTCACTGAATGAGAAATGGAGAAACATTTTTTTAAGCCGGAGAAAGCAGCCCTCACTTTCCTTAATAGCTCACAGAAGATATCAGCATTTAAGAGATAGAGACATAAATAGCTACATTCATAGGTAAAAATTCCCTGCAGCAAGGTCTGAACAAAGGCAGAATGGGATTAGCCCTCACTCAAGATGTTAATTTGTTAAATTGTCTCTTTAGCTTGGCATTTTGTAGTCGATATGCCCACCCACTTTCTGGAGAGTTTAAATGACCTCTCTGCTAAAGGGTTTCACTTTATGAGCAAGAGTAACTTGGCTACTGAAAGTTATCCTTGTATTTTAAGTATTTTAATTCCTCGAGGTGCTCTGACATCCTGCCTGATTTGTAACTCCAGGTTGCAGGCATTGCTGAGGAAAAGGAAGGTATTAAGACAGAATAGTTTAGGTTTCCATGACAGCTGTGACTCATTTATCTTCAGTGTATATTCATCCATTTTTAATCTAATGACTGGTATTTAGGGCAGCTTTTTGGAAACAAAGAAGCTTTTTGTATTTCTGTACAGGTAATCCTTGCCTTACAATAGTTCATTTACTGACCATTCAAAGTTACAATGGCACTGAAAAAAGTGATTTATGACCATTTTTCACACTTATGACCATTGTAGCATCCCCAAGGTCATGAGAGGGTGGGCAAGGCAAAGTGCCCCATGGTGTAAGTGACATTGAGTTGGCCATGCCCACTCAGATACATGACCACCCAGCCAGTCACTAGGGCAGAGAACTGGTTGTTAAAAAATTTGAAGTCCATCACTGAGTCTGTCCCATTGTTGATCAACACCTAGCGTTAGGAATGCTTTCCTAAAGGCCCAACCAAATTACTTCCTTGTAATTTAATCCCAGTGTTTCTTGTCCTGTCTTTGAACTTTGAATAATTTTTGCCCCTTCTGAAGACAACAATCACACTTCCATGCAGAGTTCTCTTTTCCAGGCTAAACATAACCAAGTCCCCAACTATTACTCATAAGCATTTCCTTTCAGATCCCTTATCATCTTGATTATTCTTCTCTGGATACAATTTAGTTCCTCAAAGTCTTCCTTAAAACAGGATACCCCTATAATTGGATGCTGTATTCTATATTAGAATCTCCTGGGAAATGATGTCAAATGCTTTGCTGAAGTCAAAAATGCTATTTCCAAAATATTTTTATGGTCAACTAACAGGTTGGAAAAAAAGAGAAACAGACAGACAGACAGATCCACATTTTATCTGATAATGATAGATAGCAATCTGGCTTATCTAATGTTATCCAGGTTTTCTTTTTTCCCTTTCCAAATCATTCAGAACTAGTCCACCCTCTATAAGACTCACAAATAAGACAACAGAGATAACAAAAATTCCTCAGGGATAACATAACAAAGACATTCATATAGGGGTCAAACAAAACTCCTTCAAGACATTTAGATGTAATTGATCTGGTCCTTAAACTTGCCCAGGTAAACCAGACTGTCCCTGGATATTAAGCAATTAATTAAGTCAGTTGTTTGCTCAAGTCCATTTCAGTATAGCTCCTCTTCGTTCTCAGCAAATATGTGGAATTTGCACCATGGCTGGGAATTCAGAAATTTGTTCTGCAGCTTGGGGAAAATTGCTGCAGATCATTTTTTAAAAGCTTAATTTCTTGCCCTAGGAAGTATACATTTGACAGAATCACTCCACTACTGAAAACCATGAAATATTAAAATGACTGCATGGTGCCTAAGTCCATCAATCTCTGTCTATGTCCATTTTTCTTCTTTTTTCATATTTGTACTTTCTCTGTACATGACATACAGTAAGCTGAACACTCCATAAAAGAAAATAATATCCAACCATTTCTTCTGTCCCTAGTCTTTTATTTCTTGACAGACTTTTGGTAAACCTTCTATATCATGCATCACCAACTCTGTTGATTTTGTGTAAATACTTTGGTATTAGCAGAAATTTACCAGAGCACTCCTTCTCAGCTAGAGTTTCCGAAACAAGTTGCTAGGGCTTTGCACAAGAGATTGTGATTGGAATCACCGTTTTTTTGGAACTTTGCACACTGACAATGCTACCTTTACAGTGGTGGGAAATTTTACAAGTTCAAGTCACTTGCGAGCCTGCTGTTTTGCTGGTTTTGTAAATGTGTAGGTTAGAAGTGAATTCTATTGTGAAGTTTTCATTTTTTTTGACAGACACCTTGATGCAGATCCCTGAGACCTAAACATTATTATAAAAAGCTTGAGAAAGGCTGTACCAGAGAATTAAGCTGGTGATGCAAAGATATAATTCTTGAACCACCATCTTAAGCAGGAGTATCCAGAGTCTGCAACAGGAGGCTCAGATCGGAATGGGACAACTCACCACAGCCAACTCGCTATGGCCAACTTTCCATGCCAACTCACCACTGCCAATTTGCCACAGCAAACTCACTGTGGGACAATTCACCATGACCAACTCACTGAGGGACAACTTGCCCCATGACAATTCAATTGTTTAAAATAACTTTTAAAAATATTTTAATTTTTGCCATTTACATTCATTTTGCATCCTTTCATCCTTTTGCATCCTTTAATGATTCTATTACATTATTTCTTCAACACTGATGTAACTCTTATCCCGCAAAGAATTGCCCCATGATGAGTTGGCCATGGCGAATTGTCCCACAGGGAGTTGGCTGTGGAGAGTTGGCAGTGGCGAATTGTCATAGACACACTCAGACTGTGAAAAAGCAGTATTATGGTCAGCCCCAGACATTATCTAGATGTATTGCAACACTGCTGATTAAAATGGGAAAGTCACCTGAGGATGCTATTGATCTTAGCCACACAAATTGCTGATCCTATCAGTCTTTTTCATTATTTTATTCTTAAAAAAAGAACCAAAAAAACTAAAGCAGCACACAATTATGAGGCAATCACATTTTTTACACATTGCAACTTTCTGCTTCCAAAAGTTAAAGGCTATGTTCTGGACATTCTCTTATTTTCTTCTGGATTTTTCTTGAGTTATAAAAAAGCTCTATTTGCATTATATTGATTTATGTCTGCATAAATCTGACCAAGACCTTTAAATAAAATAACTCCAGGAGTTAGCCTCTTTTCCTAGCAAATTAAATTTTCTGGGGGGAATGAAAATGAACTAAACCCTACCCACCCAAGATTCAAATTTTGTGCTTGCAAATTCAGAGAAAACTCTCTGAAAAAACATGAATCTCTCTTACAGTAAAACCAAGGTAGCCATCTCATATCGATTCTTTAAGTCAGATGACTTTCTATCACTGCACTTTTCAGAGCTTATGAGGTAGATTCAACAAGGAATGAAGGAATCAAGGTCCAGTATCTGATATTTATTTACTGGATGAATCTCTCAGTGAGAACTTGCAATATTTTAGCTAACAGTGTTATGGTCCTGGATCTTGTTTTTCAATTTCTCCATCTTTTAAATGGAACATTTTTGGTATTATGAGCCATGGTGACACAGTGGTTAGAATGCAGTACTGCAGGCTACTTCTGATGACTGCTGGCTGTTTGCAATTTGGCAGTTCGAATCTCACCAGGCTCAAGGTTGACTCAGTCTTCCATCCTTCCAAAGTGGGTAAAATGAGGACCCAAATGGTTGGGGGCAATATGCTGACTCTGTAAACTGCTTAGAGAAGGATGTAAAGCACTGTGAAGTGATATATAAGTCTAAATCCATTATAACAGGAATGTCAGGTTCTTAGATTTATTGCTCAACCTATTTTATTGATTGCAACAAAACTGGATCAACATATGCATTCATGTTAATCTAGTTGTAACTGGATTTAAGTCAGTTAATTGAATAGGAATACATTATGAAATAAAGAGAACATCTGATATGTTACTTAGAATTTTAGAAAACACATTTTCAGTTCTCCCAGTGCTGTAATGCTTCTTCAGATATATGACAACTGTGTTCTTTAGATCACTGTATAATGACAAAGAATCACCTAATACCAGCTATTCAATATTTTTGCACTCATAGCAGAAATTAATTAGATCTTTTGTTTGGTACATTTTCAAGCTATCCCAATATACATGTGCTTTGCAAAAACAGAACAATGAGCTATCCATCCAGATGTATCCCCCCATTAGCATGACAAGTTAATATATATTATTGTTCTCTATATCTTTGTAAACCATCCAATCACATGTGAGTGGGTGGCCATAGAAATCCAAATAATAAACTAGAGACTCACTAGACTAGAACATATGATCATATCATATGAATCAATATTGTACACCTCCAACTATTAGCTAAACCACTCAATTTATTTCTGCAAAGGCATCAGTCGCCATTAGGCACAAAATAAATCCATTTAAAATTTAGTGAAAAACCATACATAAATGCCAAAATAGCCATTACAATTATGTACTAGATACTGTAATTCTTTATTCATTGCCTCTGTACATTTTTATTGTCTCAATTAGTGTATTCTGTCATTCATAAATAGCTCCATATAGCTAAAACATTTATCTTTTCTTTTTAAAAAAATTCTACTTTGTTATAGAATAACTCCAGCTAAAAATTATTTTCATCCTCTTGGGTTACATTTAAATAACAATAAAAACATCTATTATTGTTGTTATTAATATAGTATTATATTAAAATGAAACTGAATTGAACAAATGCATCACTTTGGAAACAGATGTATTAAAAAAGTATTTGAGAGAGTTCTGCAATAATAAGGATAGATGGGCCATATAAGGATGCAAAAAAATGTTCTAGCTGAAAATGTTGCCAATTTGTACTTATTGGTGTATTATAATTAAATCAAGTTATTTATTCATTTTGATATAAAGTACACACTTCATATTCATATCTCCATCAGAACTGTATAAAAGCTACAATTGGGAACTAATTTGAGTGCAACTGGGAACTAATTTCAGTGATTTTGTCCAATAGGTGGCCTGTGAGTTCCTCCACATGACTCTGTAAGTAAGCCCCTGAGACTTCATTTCCCAGGAGGGTGTCACCTTAAAAAGATTGGTGGGCCAGCTATCCCATTGACTCAATAAGTCCAGTAAGATAAGTATGGCCACTTTCCTGCCCTTATCACCAACAGATAGGCCTTAACAGTGGCTCTTGTCCATAATCAATCAAATTCACCTTTTCATGACCTACAGAGATGGTCTTCTCTTTGCTAGGAATTTACAAAATTCTTATCAATTCAAGCAGAATATAGGAGTTCCTCCCATGACTTGAAAACAAGAATTCCCTATTGAACTTCATAAATTTGAAGGAAGAATTTGTGATGATTTAAGAGGTGAAAAGATTGTTAACAGAAAGACATCTGCCAGTGTTTTATAGACATGTTTCTAAAGACAGTTTTTCTCACATGTATGATTGATGTCTTATGTAGCCCTTCCCTCCACAATATCCTCCTAACTGCTTTAAGAGACAAGGAGGTGCTGTCTGCTTTATAAACCTAAAATAAAACCTCACCAAAATAGCTAAACATATATTCATATAGTCAAACTCACATAGTCACATCCAATTAAAATTAAAATTTTGAAGCACCCAGATCAATTCAACAAATAACATGTGCTGTTTGGAGCAACCATTGCATTTTTTACAAAGAATGCTATACTAAGTATAAATTTGAAAGTCAAAACTAACACTAGGTAATTAATAATCTAGGTGCCATTTTAAAAATAAAATGTTTAATGCTTAATTAATACACACATTTTGTGCTTCATTGATTTTTAAAAACTGTACTCCTGTTTACAATGATAAAACAGAGTAAACTGAACAAGAGTAAGCTCCCTTCTCTTTTGTTCCAAACTTTTCAAAACTATGTCAGTAGCAGAAAGTAGCTCTTGAGAAAATCACTTATTTTGCTCCCAAATCTCTCCACTGTATCTTACCTCTAAATTTCCATATTTGTTGAAGTCAACCAGATCCCATGAAATGTATAGTAATGACCATAATGAAAAGACAGGAAGAAAAATTGGTAGGAACAATCGGTCTATTTCAAGCCACGGTGGAATATGATAACAACCATATAGGCCAGTGATGGTGAACCTTTTAGACACAGAGTGCCCAAACTGCAAGGCACACACATGCAAAGAGAGAGATCCAAAGTTTCCCAAAACTACAAACTGCCCAAAACACACATGCCCCAAACTACAAGATGTGCACGCCAGAGACCCAAAGATCAGCTGGCCAGCAGAAGGCGGGACATCCTGTTTCCCTGCAAATGACAGCAAGAAACACCACGGAGAGACAAAGTGAAGTGGAGCTGAGCTGGGGTGGGCTGAGAGGGCTCTGCATGCCACCCCTGGAACACGTGCCATAGGTTCACCACCACTGATATAGGCCTATTCTAAAATATTTAGCCTTTTATAAATGAAATTCCTACTGCAATTGAAAGACCAATGATGCTTTATAGATAGTTGAGGCAGCTATGGGAAATTAGCACTGGGAAAGTTAGCACTGGGAAATTCTAGATAAGACTGTATCCATCCATTAGCTAGTGGTGAATGAGCTGATCTAGCATGTATGTGTCTTGGCTGCAAGAGGACAGTGATGATACCCTCTCAAAAGGCTACCCAGATTGTAGATCTCATATCAACTTGATCTCAGGATCAAGGGTGTTTAGGGTGATGTTGGCCTATGACTTATCACCAGCCAGGATAATTTTTCCACACCTAGGTGTGTGCGAACCTTCTGTGTTTGGTTAAGCTGTAGGGACAAGTTAGGAATCCTTTTGATATAAGAACAAAGTCTGATGTGTAGTTAAGGCTAAACAGGTAGATCTTGAATCATTTCATTGTAACTATCATCTTGCTTTTTTGACCACAGCTTGAACTGGCTAGTTGCCTTTTGAGCAGTTCAGAGTCATCCTAAACAATCTGTAATGTTAGCATAATTATCTACCATTTCCAAGTTTTATAATACTACCAAAAAATTCCTAGAAAAAGAGGAAGATTCTGGATTTTAAGGTAGTTTGTAGGGTGTAAAATCATCCTATTGCTGAACCCTGAGAAGGGAGTCTTTGTGTGTATTGCAATTGCACACTTGAAAGATTCTGAGTATTTGAAGATGCTAATTTGTCCAAAACTTCAGGCATGTTTCCGTAAATATCTGATGTCTCCCAATACCCCAAATCAGGAACAGGATACAGAATATCATTTTCTCACCAAGGATGCTGAGAGCAGAATTAGCAGTGTGTTTCCATATAAGATGTTTCAAGAAATGTATATATATAAAGATTTGTTGTATGCTAACCAAAGTCATTTTTTGTGAGATGGATGGCTATATAAATCAGACAAATCAAATAAAGTGATTGATTATAATTGATGTCTTTGGGCTATAGTCATATTAATGACTTTTAAAGGTACGTGATTCTGCCATTATGCTTTTCATCCAGATTTCTGTCTAGCAATAGTTCTATTCAGCACCACTTAAGTACTTGGCTAAAAGAAGTCTTCCTCACAAGTGTACTTTTTCTATGTTTATTCATCACTTCCTTGTGAGTCAATGGACAAAAGATGACCATCACTGGCAGTGTAATGTGTAATAAAAACTGAATAAACGTTACTTTATTCCTAACTTAGTAGTATGCTAATCATGCAATGAGGACATCATTTCATCATTAGCAACCCCATTCCATATATTCTTTGACTTTTGGCAATAAGTACAAGCTTTTATATGCATGGGAAAAGCAAAGAAACCAACTTGAGCAAGGTGGACATGTTTGTTATTACCTATTTCTCTTAGGTTCTTGCAAATTTGTGAATGCTGATGGTATTAATAAAGAAATGTTAATATTAGACCAGACAAATGTAAACAACAGAATATCTGAGACTTCCATAGGGGATATATAGGAGGATAGATTCTTTCATACCCTTCAAATGACAAAATTATCAAAGTTTTTTTTTAAAAATCAGTCTAAACATAGCAATCTATCTGCTTCCTATTTAGGGAATTACAATTTCTATTGTTCTTGCATGTCAGCACTACCACTGTGTCTGTAGGATGGTTGCCTTTTCAAGTCAGGGTAGTTCTAGTAGTTGCCCAATCTGAGTCAAAGCTTAGATCCGCTGCAATAGTTGGAAAAATGCAGCTCTGTATTCCCATAGTCCAGCAATGGGAAAGACACAATTAGCTCCCCATACAGGTAGCCCTTGACTTACAATCACAACTGGCTCCAGAATTTCCACTGTTTGATGGAAGCAGTTGTTAAGTGAGTTGCACCCAATTTTACAACTTTTACCTTGGTTAAGCAAACCACTGTAATTGTTAAATGAATCATGCATTGTTAAGCAAATCTTAACTTTTCCCCACATTAACTCTGCTTGTTGGAAACCAGCTGCAATGGACATAAATAGGGAATATGTGTCCTAGCAATGCTGCAATCATCATACATGCATGCTGGATGCCAGGTGCCCAAATTCTGATCACGTGACTCTGAGGATGTACAATAGTGGTAAGTGCGAGGACCAGTCAGAAGTCACTTTTTTCAGTTCCAATGTAACAATTGGTTGTAAATCAAAATTACCTGTACCTGAATTTAACAAGTGACATTTGTGAGCAACAAAGCATGTCAAATTTCATATACAATAAAGCTATGTTTCTACATAGGCCTTTAGCCAGTGGGTTTATGTTCTTAAGGGATTATGTTTTTTCTTCTCTAAATGCAGTAAATCCCATTGCTAGCACTGAGACCAAAGTATATGAGATGAAGTTTCCCATATTGTTCAAAGATCAAGCAGCTAATGCAGCTTACAAATCACCACCATAGAACTGCCATTAACAACAGTACATTGCAATGAATGTTAATATTAAGGATCCTCTTCTTCCCATTCCTCCTCAACAGATGCCAATGAGGGCAAACAACAAACAGATCATTCACTAAATCCAATACACTCTTCCTTCTCGTGGCATTCTACATAAATTAAAGAGGATCTCTGTACTTGAGGTGGGCGCCTTTCTTGTGGTGCAGCTACTAGTAAAGCTCTGGGAAACAAATAGGTAATGCAATACTGTATACCTGAGGTTTGTTGTTAGACCTCGGGAGATATATTTAAGATGGTTTCTATCTATTCTGCATTGTTGTGTGATCCAGATGTTAAAGATAGCCCCAGTAAATAGCTGAACTTGGATTGTAAATTGCTCAGAAGAACTTCATGCTGATTCCTTTCCAACATGCTTTTTTGCAAAGACTTTTACAAGATTTAAATACTTCGTTAAATTTGATTTGAACTCCTTTGTCATCTGTTCAGAGATGCTACATTAAGCTTATTCTTAATGATGAATACCTTATTCAACTTTCATTTATTTGCCAGGCAATTTCACAGGGCAGAAAGTCAGTTCCTTTCCCTTCTATCATCAAGTCAGGAAGTTCTCTGATTTTCTTCTCTGCCAAACTAAGATTGTTTTAAGCTTTCTAAACCATAGTGTATGTAGCATGGGTCAGAAGTTAAGTAAAGGCTATGTTACTGCATCACATTAAGTGACAACCTAATACAGAGTTGTGACTGCGCAACCGCATCTGTAGAACTATGGTTTCCATGATGCATTAGCTAGATTCATAAACTGTACTAAATCATAACATGGTCTGTTTAATTTAAAAATATTCTAAATTCTGTGAAAACATCTTCAGCTTTTACAGTATTTTGCTTTAGCACAAAATGCACAGTAATACTTTACCATATTTCATAACTGGGCAGAATTTTCTTAAGCTTTATGTACATATTCAGGCAAATGCAACTAAGTAGGTTTATCATTAGACTGGATTTGCCATATGATCCAAGTGCAGTCTTATTGTATCTGTAGAAACCTAATAATATAGATACCATAATAATCCAGGTTGTAAATCTCATGATTGATAATCTCCATGATGAAATTTATTCACATAAATCCAATATTGAAATGAAAGTAAACTCAACTATTACCTGACCTCATCTATGAGATGTGTGATGGCATATAGATTCTGCCCCCATATAGGAAGCCTGCTATTTCAACTTTTTTAAACAGAACCACTTATTACAGAGTCACTGTTTTACAGTTATCTGGGGGAAGCAGTATTGCTTCTAGAGATAGACAAATTCTGGGCTAAACTGGACAAAATATATATCTTTTATGTCCTTCACATACCTGGCTACTTTTGAGATTAAGAATTTTCCATGAATGTCTGAAAGGAGGCAATAAATACTTTTAGCTGGATGTGCAAAAACCCTTCTCATGTTTACAAAGAAATCAGGGTTACCAGGCAGGCATTCCTGAATGCTTGCAAATTAATTTAGGCTGTTTTGCCAAATAAATAAAAAAAAATATTTTAAGCACTCCCACCTCTTTTCTAATTATCTGTCCTCAATATGCTAAAGAAAGAATTCCAGATACTTAGGAGCTCACCATCCATTAACCCCAGTTTATATAATCAATGGCAAGTCATTATGGCAATTGTAATCCAAAGCATATGGGGAAACAGATTACTTACCTCTATATCTTGGCAGTTTAGAAACATTGAATTATTTAATAAAAAGCACTCAGATGAGAAAATTATAAAGTATATTAATATATGTGTATGGAACTCCCTTCAGCCATGACAGACTAATACATTTTTAGGCTGAGAAAATAGTTCCTTCAGTTAAATATCATTGTGAACAAAAAGTAAAAATATTTCAGGCACCTGCTGCAGTCACTCCCTACTTTCTATGCAACCATTCTGCAGTCTGACACTGAATTGATCCTGAGAAATCATCCCCTCCAACACTAATTTCTGTGGCATGAAATACAGCCGACCAAATCCGCTAAAGCCACTTGGAAGAAAAGTTATCAATTCTTCTCCTTCATCTGACTTCTATGTGTGAAAATTGAATAGACATACTTAATGGTTTTCCTCACCATATGCCTCCTGTATGTGAAATGAATCCTTCCTTGTGTTGTTCTTATATCAACAGTATCTCAACACAGTGGAACACAACCATTTTAACAAGGTAAAAGGGGAGACAGGAAAAGACAATCCTGCCATTTGGAAGGAGCCTGGTTACAGACACAGCTTTCTCTAACTTTCCATTGCTCTGTTCTGCAAATTCTTCCCTGATGATTAGTAGCTTCATTAGCTGCAAGCCTGAAATAGCTATCAGATAACGGAGATGGGCTGCAGATCACCATGATACACCATGGTACTAAATATAGGTTGCAAAATGTTTGAACCAGGCTTCCCTCCCAAATTCTTACACCAAAATAGCCTCACCAGTTTTAAAACTGTTAATTCCAAAATAAATGGTTTTAGATTGGATGTTTAAGCTTGCTGCTATAGCCTGCACTGACTGATTAGACTTTCTGCAAACAGCAAGGATTCCATCAATGAACAGTTTAAAAGAAACAGAACTAGCTCTTCTTAAAACTACTTCATTTGATAATTCCTCAAAGCCCTTCAACATCTAGATTTGAGGTACAAAAATAAAATTAATGCTGTCATTGTGCTATAAATTGATATATCAAGCCGGGCACCTTTGAACTTTGCTGTGGATCATCAACGTCTCATTTCTCAGGTTCCATCCTCAAAAATACAAAAACATCTTCACCCAGCTGCTGCTTCTAAGCCCAGGAACTGGGATTTATCCTAAGGAAGACTCATTTTGCCAACCTCCATTAGCTTCAATCTAGTATGATTCAATAATACTTCCCAAAACACGACTGCACTTATATAACATCAGTAGCCTGCAAGCACATTACATGTAGCATTCCTTTGGGAATGGATACCATGACAAATATGAGATGGTCCCGAGAGTTAGAAGATGACAAAACTACCAAACAAAAAAGGGTCAATCCCAAATGTGGTTACCTCTGAATGCCCTCCGTCGGAGGAAGGTCTGCAGGAAGTGCATGCTCCTTTTTTTCAGCCCCAACATGGGGCTATCTTGAGAGATGCTGAGGACGACCGAACATGAGGCTACCTTGAGAGATGCTGGTGCTGCATCCCCAACTCAGTACAGGTCTCCTAAATTGCAATCTCCAGCTTCAGTGCTCCTGGTTGGGTCTGCTTAGTTTATCATGAATGTAAAAAGCAGAACTTGATTCCTCTTTTCCATTCCCTTAACTCCCCAAACAAGCAATTAGCATGAATAATTATAGCCCTGATTATCATCCCCAGCCAAGTTTAAAGCAAGAAGGGGGAAAGCTGTAATTAACTCTTTCTTAAATATCGGTTAAGATGGTTGTGAAATATCACAGGTCAACATAGTGGCTGATTTGGGGTGGGTGGGGGTAATCTCCTTTTAAAGTCAAGCAAACTAGAGTGGGGGAGGTCAATGACAAACTGTGTTTCATTTTGACTGGCAAACAGCTTTTCTTATGTATTAATGATCCAAGGTGAATTAGGAGGATTGATGAAAGAGAGAGCAACTTTAGTATCTTATGTAAATCCATTTACTACTCAGAATATTATATAACAAGCTACCATATGGAAACCAACAAACACAAAAAGCAACATTTCAAAAGGTTCGAGGATCCCTTTGGGTGGGGCCTTCTTGCTTTTGGGAATGAAAACAGTGACATTGGCAGGACAGACTAGAGCCACACTTAAAAACATGTTATGTCACCAAAGAACGAACAGTGTAATTCTTGACTAACTTCCACCATCCTGATGCCTTCCAAGGAGCCCAAATCTGCTGACCCCAGATTTAAAATGGATGAAATTTAATATATTGGTTTTGGAAAAGGTTGGTTACAAGAAGGAGAGCATAATTCTGTGAAGGAAATCTGTGCTTTCTAGATGATCAATAAATTGCCTTACAATCTTAGACAAAATTTGAAGGATATGAAGACACTGGTTCAACATCTCATGTTTACAAATTATAGTTAATAGCAATAGCACTTAGACTTAGACTTACCATTTCACAGTACTTTACAGCTCTCTAAGTGGTCTATAGAGTCAGCATTTGGGTCATTTTACCAACCTTGGAAGGCTGAGTCAATCTTGAGCCATTCAGAAGTGAACTCCTGGAGTGAGCTATGAGTTAGCCTGCAGTACTGCATTCTAACCATTGCACTACCATGGCTCTTAATTAGTCACACAAACATTTTAACTTGTAATGCTACTAATTTTACTCCTAATGTTTATGCATGCCAACCGAATACAAAAATATTATCAAGAGCCATTATATCTCCCCTAAAGCTTTAAATCCATAATTTAGATGGCCAGGAACATTAACAGCAAACATGAAATCATAGGAGAGAGACTGAAATAGCAGACGTGCAGATGGGTTGAGATTAAGAACAAAGACATTAAAATAATCATACAAGACTATTTCCTCTATGTCCTTTAAGAGGCAATAGTTAATAAAAGTCACCATGAAACTCCCATATCTTAGTTTATAAATATACATACCAGGATTTATCAATTCTGCAGCACCGAATATCTTAATGCACAGCATAATTTTTACTAAGAGGCCAAATTCCTCAAGGAAAAGATTCCTTGTAGCTATACAAAACAAAGGCCATGGTATTTATAAGCACTGCCATAGGAAGGATACAGTACTGATAGAGTTGAACCACACAGCAACATGCTTGATTGCATAATGATAAAATAAGTGTCAACAGATGTTGCTTATCACAATTGCTACAAGTAAAAGGCTTTGGATCTGCATTTAAAGATACAGTAGATTCCCTTTTTGGTTAATAGGATATAACTTAGTGATTCTTTTGCTCATTCTCAGTCTAACTAACTGGGTTGCATATTGTTCTATGGCCACTTGTTTGCTCATGTTCTCCTGAATAAACCACAGTTGAATGAAATGGATTTGTAAACATCCAGATTCATACAACTCAAGGAAGACAAAATAAAACAAACCACATTGTAACTTTGCATAATGTATGGGATATGCAAGGATTATGCATTGTTAACATTAGTCAATACATTACTTATCCATATTGAAATATTAATAGAAATATTTAATTGACCCATGCATGCACTGATGACTGCAAATCTCAGTCTAAATGTTTTCCCTTTAAATATGTCCCTTTCTCAATGTCATTTGGACCCATATTTATCATAATTCTGGAATACAACCTCACTTTGATATTAGCAAAATAGTATTCTGTTATTTGTAGTATATTTTATACAATGCTGCAGATTGAAATTACTATAAAACTATCTTTTCTGGTGGGGGGGAAACCCCTCATAATAATCTTGTAGTAAGATCAAAGACCTAACATCTGATTATCTGAAGCAACATATATATATATATATAAGACATCTGCCTACGATGCAGGTGACCCAGGTTCAAATCCCATAAGGGTATGGCCGGCTGATGA
>JAEANM010009266.1:0-16475 GCA_017656035.1 Myanophis thanlyinensis
TTGTTTTTATTGGCTGTAAACCGCCCCGAGTCCTTCGGGAGATGGGGCGGTATATAAATTAAATTAATAAATAATAATAAATAAATATGAACTAATCCTGGAACTATTAAACTAGCTATTCATATTTTATAGAAAGATGTAATAATGTGTGGCAGTTGAGATTACAATGATTCTTAACATCACTAAGTTTGAATTTTTATAAGCAAGAAAACAGACATGATGTAATAACATTCCAACTAGACCACTGGATTTTTCTCCTTTTAGTCAAACTGCTAAATTTTGTGTTCTGTATATGCAAAGAAGAGTATAGTCTTGATTTTGCTTTGAAGCTTCAATATCAAGTAGTTGTGACGACATCATTTATTAGGTTGTTTTTATGAGTAAATGAGGGCACAAATAAAAATTATTCACAATAAAGTATTACAATGCTAGGAAACAAATCATATGAAATAGAAACATTGAAATTCCTTTCTGAATCGTACCTGCTAGTGAAAGTTGGCCATCTCTCAATATCAGAAGTTATTTTGTTGGTAGGTATTGTATTACTGAATTTATATTATTGGTGAAAGATTTCTGTATTATAATCCCTCCTCACTTTTGCTTTTTACTTCTGGCTTTAACTGTTTTGCCTAAGGAAATTTTTTTACAAATGCAGAAGTTTGCTACTACTGTATTATAAAATATTGGTTGGCTTAACAGTGGTATTGTTTCTGTGGATTTAAATAACCTTTGTGCAAATTGTTTTATTGTTTTTGAAAAATAGGAGACATTACTTAAGAATACTTTCACACTGACTTTGGCATTGTGTTGAATGAAATTAATAGTGATGTTGAAATTATAACCTCTTTGCAGTTTTACACGCATGAAACATGATTCTGTTGCCCCCTCCTCCCTTCCCCCTTCCCCAAAGATGCTTACTTTTCACAATGGTTAGATTCATACATCACTTTAAACTAAAATATGATTTAAACTAAAATACTCTAATACAGTAGAAGACCCTATCGCAGGGCTGTCAAACTCATGACCCGCGGGCCGGATGCGTCACATGATGCTTGCTTTAGCGAAGAGGAAAAAAAGTTCCGATATGTCACGTGACATCGCCATGACGCTGCAAGTTTGACACCCCTGCCCTATTGAATTGATATTTTCTTTAAACCATGCATCTTTGATTTATTGTGTTGTTAAGGAAATCAGATGCTTTACATTATTTTATTGTCTGAAATATGTAAGTTGTGATCCAATACAATACATTTCACTACAATGGGAGGGCAGTAATGGCGTGCTTAAGTTTTGATTTGATTAATAATCATGATTTTTTTCTTTGAATTTATCCATAAGAAAGAAGAGGCAAAGTTATAAACTCTTCCTTGCTCCAGTAGTACTGCTGTTTCAGTAGTAATTATTTATTATTTGTCACAATGATTTTGTAAGAAGAAAGGAAGACTAAGATATAAAACATTGGCTCATTGCTAGAAATAGCAGAAAGGAAGGCTTCTACTTTTGAATGGAATCACTGAAAATCTTCCTTTTAGGCCTTTTAGAACCATTAATATTACACCTTAATTCAAAGCAAATACCTCAATATAGTGAAGTATGTGTGTTTGTGTGTGTATGAAGTTACAGTATTATCCTCTGTTGAACATTTATCCCCTTTAACGCATACAGGCTTCCCTTGTTTTAGAAGTTTCTTGGCTTCAAACCAGGAAAAATGTCTATGAGGCATGTGGTATCCATTGCAAGAGGCCCAGCGAATATGTACATGAAAGATGAAATTATTCTCTACATGATATTTGTATATGGAATACCGAAGCATGTAATCTTGATTAGGGGTTCTGTACAGTAAAAAAGAAACCAACTGTTGGGCCTATTTCTGATATTTCTATGATAATTTATTTAATACTAAATCTGCTCTTATATAACCTGTGTGTGTTGCAGGGGAGGTTTGCATCCTTTACTGCTTTTAAAATATTTTTTCTCATGGAAAATTCCTGACTCCCAAACCACCAAATCTACCTTTTTCCTTTTTATAGTTGATATTGTGAAGCTATTCTTTAGAACAGGGATATCAAACTCAAGGCCCATGGTCCAAATCCAACCTGCGGGATGCTTAGATCTGGCCCACAGGGCCGGTCTAGAAACAGCAAAGGACCAACCTACAATGCCTCTGCCAGCAAAAACTGAGCTCAGAGCTATTTATTGCAGATTATGAAGTGATTGGAAACTAATAACTGTCCTTTTGACTGTATAAATCCTTAGTTCAAATTTTAGATGTCATGAAATGGATTGCAAAACTATGATGGTATGTATAGAATGGAAAAAGTAATGAACATATAGCATACTTTTCATTCAGTCCTACATGTTTGGCTTAGAGTAGTGTCTAAAATACTGATATAATCCCTTTAGATTAATGTTTAAAATATGACCGCTTAAAAATTGTTGATTCATGCAAAGATTCATTAGATACACTAAATTTCAAGTTTTATGTTTCATATTATAGAAGCTCTAGAAGGTAGAAAAATCTGATGTGAAAGTGTTGTAGATGTTTTTAACTTGTTAACCATGTTTAATGTAGTTATTTCCCTGTTTTCTTGTTTAAAAATACATTATATCCTATCTGAGATATTTCCCCACCAAAGAACTCTTTCTGCTGAATCTTGAAAATGACAGTGTAAAACAATTAAACGAATAAATCCTACAATATTAGCAAGGGTGCTTAGGCATTCTTAATTTTCTAGGAATTGAGGACGAAGGCCAAGTCTTCCAGATTAATTTTTAGAGATTAATTTTAGACAACTCTGTGCAGGAGGTTGGGTAGAAAGTGTTACTGGCTTACCTCTAATCATTTGAAATTGCTTTGTTTCCTTTCACCTCTATTTCAAAGCACATAGAGCAGATATATAAACAAAGGTGTTGGTAGATTGATGTAAAATTATTTTTATGAAATATTCCAATATAATTAGAGAAGTGCTGGGTATTTGGCAGCAGAAATCGTTAACATAAATTGATAAATTTATGAATTTTCTAAGTGATTCATATGCTTAAAACTGGAAAAAGTTGTGGAATTATTTTCCTAATGCCGAAAGAGTCAAAATTGCTTCTATTGTTATAGATCGCAAATATTTGGGCCCACATAATCTAAATAGGCAAATATCTGAAGTGATTAATATTGTGTTAAATTAATGCTTTGTCCATTTTTACAGGGAATATTAATAAAATATATTAAATGGCGGTGGTGCAGTAATTAGAATGCAGTAATGCAGGCTAACTCTGCCAACTGCCAGGAGTTCAATGCTGACTGGCTCAAGGTTGACTTTTTCTTTGAGGTCAGTAAAGTGAGGACCCAGATTATTGGAGGCAATATGCTGACACTCTAAACCTCTTAGAGAGGGTTGTAAAGCTCTATGAAGCGGTATATAAGTCTAAGTGCTCTTAGAGAGGGTTGTAAAGCTCTATGAAGCGGTATATAAGTCTAAGTGCTGTTGCTGTCATATTTTTTTTTTTTTTTGATTTGTAGGCTCCTTGTTCCATCTAAGCCAATTTTTTCAAGTGTAATTCCTATTCTCTTTACATTGACAAGTGAAACCTGTTCCAACAGCTAACAACAATGAATATTAAAAAGAGCATATGTCTTCAATTCTCAGTGTATGTGTAATAATTTATGATCATACTCTCTAATATAATGTATGTTTATTTGGAAGAAAATAACTTTAAGGTTTTCCTATATTAGAGTTGCAAGTAATCTAAAAGTTAATGTATATAAAGTTAGCCTTTAGATCAAAAGAAATATACTGGATTGAATACTTAGAGGAAAATTAATATTTTAGAAACTTTGCTGGGCCCTTGATACAATCAATGATATTATTTTGTATTTGCTAAAATATATTTTCAGAAAAGTAATGCACTATTTCAGTGGTTTATTTAGAGTAACTCTGGCTCTCATTTTTTAACCACTGGTTAAAAATGTAGATTCTAATTTCTCTTTATTTTTTTTCCTTTCTGTTTTGGGTCAATGAATGGCAACTTTTGCTAGATGGAAATTTGTTCTCATGGGCTATCTGATGTCAGCATAATTACTTCCTTGTTAAGGTCCAATTATTTCTGTAATTATGGGCTTTCTGCCTTACTGTATTAGCCACCAGGAAAGAATGGCATGCTGAAGCACATACTGTAAGATCAGATTTTATTTTTAGGGTCAGGCTGAATTAACTTTACAGTGGTGTGATATCCAAATGTGTAGATAAGGAAGCTACCCATTTGTTGTATAATTTGAATCTGACTACAGAATGTCCAAATAGGACCAAATGATTTTATTGTGTGTGATGGATTTCAATGTAAGCATTCTTTGTCAAAATTGTCTGTTGAAATACTTTGTCTACAACATGTAAAAATTGGCATATCAGTTTATAAACTTAAATCATACTTCTCTCTCTGAGCACCTTTTTTCCCTCAGATCAAAAACTGCAGGCCTTATGATCCTCCCCTCATAGGCTTTTGTATTGTATTGCTTTGTTTGGTTACTTGACCTGTCTCTTTTCAGTTTTAACATTTCTATTTTTAAGCTGTGATAACTTGTGCACAGTATTCTGATAAAAACATACAACATGTTGCATAAAGTCATTCTGAAACTACAGTTTTAGTTTTACATCATCTCCTAAGCTTCCCACATATTAAATTTGCTTTCTGTACAGAAGGTTTCTATCATTTCAGAGTTATCCTTTAGCTTTTTCTATCCTCCAAGATTCTTATCCTAGTTGGAAAGTGTTTTGTCAAACCATATTAACAAATATGTTTGTCTCAGTTTGCATTGCTTTACATTTGCTTATACTGAGCTATATGGTTTGGAAGACTTCTTTTGGAGTTTTTCACAATCTCTTTTAAAAACAACTTTAAATAAATGTGTATTGTCAACAACCTTTTACCATTTCCTTATTTCCTTATTCATATCATTTATAAAGTTAAAAATTACTTACTGGTAATCAAAATCAATAGTGATTTTGTAAGGCTTTACTGACTTGTACCGGCTTCAAAAATTATTTAAAAGTTTTAGATCTCTTGAGGACACAGTTTTACCTTGCTGTTCTTAAAACAACTATGGGTAGTCCTTGACTTACAACAGTTCATTTAGTGACCATTCAGTTATAACATTACTGAAAAAAGTGACTTAGCTCCATTTTTCATACTTCAACCATTGCTGCATCTCCATGTTTTGATCATCACATGATCAAAATTCAGATGCTTGACTCATATTTATGATAGTTACAGTGTCCCAAGGTCATGTGATCACCTTTTGCAACGTTCTGACAAACAAAATCAATGGGGAAGCCAGATTCATTTAACAACTGTGGCAAGAAATGTTGTAAAATGGGACAACACTCATTTTAAAAATCTCTTGCTTAGCAACATAAATTTTGGGCCCAATTGTGGTTGAAAGTCGAGGACCAGTTGTAGTATCTTTTTCAGGCTTCTACTGCAGTCAGAACAATGTTGCCACTGCTATAAGAATCACATTAACTTTCAGGAGTGGAGCCTTAATGTATTAAGTATCTAATGTATCTATTTTCAGGAACCCTGAAAAAAAGAACTGTGCTTTAATGTATAGCAAAGAGATGCTGGCCTTGCAGAAGTGCCTTTTCTTAAGAAATTTAAGTTTCCTTTCCATAGATAATAAATACTCATTTCTTAGATAAAAACTAAGTTAGCCTGATAAGTGCTATTCATGAGATAAAATACATTTTTCTGATAAATGGATTGTATGAAATAGATATTCCGTTCATGCGGTTAAAACCCGAATTTTATTTATTTTTGTTTAAATCATACCTTTACTATTGGTTTAACTCAAAGTGGTGAACATACGTAATACTCCTTTATTCTCCAATTTTCTCAACATCAACAAACGTGTGAGGTGGGTTCGGCTGAGAGAGACGGGCCCGAGGTCATCTAGCTGGTTTTCATGGCTAAGATGGGACTGGAGCCAGTGTGCTTTATGGGCTCCGATGTTAGGAGGACAATTATATATACTGAACTGCTATGACATGTCTAAATGTACATAAGAACACAGGCGGTGCCTTGCTGGATCAAACCCCTGTCCCATCTAGGCCAGCAGTCTGTTCTCACAGTGGCCACCCAACTGTGCAAGGAAGCCCCCTAGAAGCCTACCAGCAGTGGCCTTCTGAGTCAATTATTGCCATCATCTATTTGATTCCCATGATGCATGAGTCCAACCCCTTTTTTGAAGACATGCGAGCTGGTAGAAAAGTAATCCTGCTTTTCATCAAATGTTGTAAGACGAAGCCACCCTGAAATAGATATATTTTAATGAATTTCTAATTCTGAGTCAAACTTTTTTTTCTATTAAGTTGATCAGGACCTTGGAGCAAATGCATGGTAATATCTGTGCTGAACACATACTAATGCCATTTTATTTCTGGACTTGATACAAAGTGCTGTATATTACCTTCAAAGCCCAGATCACCTGAGAAATCCTTTGTGATTCTCCCCCCACTCCACCCATTAAGGTTATCCAAGATGACGTGCTAACAATTACCATGAGACTGCCCCATGCTAAATTGAGGCTGAGCCTTCTGTGTAGATGTCCAAGTTACCGTACATTTCTTAATGAATTAAGTATCAATCAAATATTTGATTGGCTTTTTAAAAGCTTTGACAAATATCTACAGTATTGCAGTAGGCTTTTAGTTATTGAAGTTTTTTAGTATTCTTGGTTTGTAACTTGTTCTTGTGCTTTTTATTTTTGTAAACTACCAGGAAACTGGTCATTAGTATTAAAAAAAATACTTATTTTTCTGGTTCAGATCCTTGCTTAATACAATTTGCTGCTCAGAGAATCCCTGATGAATAGATGTCCGGTCTCTCTTTGGATACCTTCATCCAGATAAGTTTGTTAGATAGTCTGCTGAAAAGTTTATACTGCTACCATAATTCTTTAATTAAATGCTACTGAATTCAGATTCAGTTCTGAGTCAACATATAGAAGATTGCACTGTTAATATTAACTATGGCAATGTACAAATCCAAAACACTGCATAATGAGATATCTGGTTTAATTGGGCTACTCTGAAATCTGATCATATCTGAATAGAATAGATCATATGCGATAGGTCTACGGTATTACATATAGAATGTGAGATCTGTGTTTTATTAGTGCAAAACTCATATAGGCATACATATCAAAATATAGATTTATATGGTCTCCTATTTTTGAATATATTTCTGTTCTATAGAACACACACAGGGACACACACACACACACACACAGACTATAGTTTGAATATATAATGGGTAGTGTATAGATAGAAATTTGCTGCTGCATTTTGTATGTGTACTGTACATTTTTGCAGGTATTCATATGTTTGAAGTTTCCCTTTGTTTTATTTAGTAAGCAGTTTTTTCAGTCCTCCAATAATTGTATCATCATTTGAAACACTGAAGTTTGTCAAGAAATGTTCCCTAATATGACTCGTAGCTTTTTGTCTATGAACATCTGTGGTTTTGTGTGTTTCTGAACAGGATGTTGCAACTGAACTGATGCAGCATCAGGTGAAGGTTGAAACTGCTTATAAATAGAACAAGTGTTATAGACAAAGCATACTGACTGAGTACAATTTAATGTCAGGGAACTTAGCAGATATCAAAGTTGTTTTATGGGAGGGTGTTAATAGGAAATTATTTAGCAATTGATTAAAATTTCCTTTGATTATTGAAAATCCAAAAATTATCCCAGTTTCTCTGAAGCTGAGTACAAAACCATCAGCAATGCCATAACTTTGGAGTGCTGCTCATATCAGAATGAATGTCGTTAGTCTCTTGAAGAATCCAGTCGAGCCTTTGTAGACTCTTAGGAACCCAAAGAACAAAGTTTGAAAAATCCCAACATAGATGATCCCTGGTAGATAGAGGTCTTATCAGTGTAACTCTCTTAAGTAGCAGTCCAAAAACAAAGAAAATTCCTCAGGGAATATGGGAACAGTGTAGAAATTGACTCAACTTCTTCTTTCCAGGAATAGTTTTAATTACATGTACTATACTTGCTATAGAATTGTATTTACTTTTCCATAACATGTACAGTATGTGTATATGGAAGAATAAACTCAGATCTTTCAAGACATATTTACCAAAAAATCCAAATCCAAATTCAAAACCAAAAATCAGCCAAAAATTAGTACTGTGATGCTAATTTTATTGAACCTCAGACGTTCCAAGAAGATCTCAGCAATAATTACTATGTAGAGTGCTAAAAATATGAGAGCAGGCATGAGAGAGATAAAATGTTGAATGTGGGAATTACAGCGCTATCATATTGGGAACTGTGTTCCATTGTATTGGTTTCTAAACCTAATGATGAGATAAGATATTTTACTATTACAAAGTAGGTAAATAGAATAGCAAAATTTTGACAGCTACCCTATAGGTGAGAGAGATGAGTTGGTAGATCAAATAAGTGGAGGCAAATGTATATATCAACAGTAGATCTTCCAAAAAGGTATTGGTATATTAACTTAGACAAGGGGTCAAAGAACAGCCTTTGGAACACCATTGGACTTGTTAATATTTAGGATTTTGAATCAGGAATGGAGAGGTAAAATTAGAAAAAGAAAGAAGAGAAGAGAAGAGAAAGCAAATACTTGATCCAGATCCTGATGGCCATTCTCATGCCACCCCATTTCCCTGCTGCGAGCTCTCCAGAAGAGAGATGTGGGTGCAAGTTGTTCTTCTGGGTGATCTTATGTGCAACTTAACTTTTTTTTCTCCTGATAGATTACAGACACCGCTGGCTAGCCACCCCGAGTTGGCATTCTGGTGGAGTGTATTCTCCACCTTGGTGACCCTCTGCCCTTCCGGAGTGCTTGGGCCCTCTTTTGAATGTTCTAGCAGCCCCACACCCTTGAGTGTGGGATGCAGCCATCCTTCTAAAATGGCATGTGTGATGGTGCTGCCAAGTGAACATATGCAGCATGTTGTAAACTAACCCTTTCCTGCCTTCTCCTTCCTTCTCCCTCGCCTTCTAGGTTGGAGCTGCAGCGAGACTTGTTTGCAGTGGTAAAAGGTTGCAACATGAAAGTTTGTAAATTGAGTAATGTCAGAAATATGGTAATAAGTAACATCCAGAAGAGCTAGAAAATAGCCCCAATGGAGCTAAGGGCTATAGGGGTAATAAAAGGTAAAATGTAGAGATTCAAATTCATATATTAAATAAGATAGAAGTTTTGTAAGAATTATAGTGAATAGAAAAATTTAGCTTAATACTGACAGTAAAAAGTAGGGTAATTGCAAACACTTTTGCATAGTAAAACAACATTTAATGGGGCAAAAAACCCAAATCTTTATACAGGTAGCAACTCTTCAAAGTTTTGATGGATTCTCCAAAAGCTACATATGACCCAATTTCAAATTTACGATGGCTGCACACACATATACCCTGCAGTCACATGGTCACATTTGGGGTACTTGGGAACCAGTTCACTTTTATGGCCATTTGCATTGTCTCGTAGTCCCATGATTGTGATATTTAATGTTTTTGCTGGTTTCTTGCATTTATTTTTGATTTCCAGCAAAAAATGCCCATTGGATAAAATGGATTCACTTAATGAACATGGTGTTCACTTAATGACCACCTCAAAAGTCATAAAACCAGGTGCAATCATATAGTGACAGGCTTAACAATTGCAACAACTACCATAATTCTGCACTTAATTATAGTCATAAGTCGAGGACTGCTGTATCTGTGACTATACCAGCTTGAGAAATCCTTGACAATATGTGTATTTTATTTACAAAAATGTATATACCACCCAGCTCATACGTCTGCAGGGATTTTACAAAATTAAAAACAGCCACCACCACATCAAAGGCAGTGAACTCCAGCACAATAATTATATGCCACCAAAGCAAGAGCTGTAAAATTGCTATAAATCTTTTTAACTACTATAAAGTCAATCACCAAGCACCCATTAAATAATATGGTCTTTACCATCTACTAATTAGAAGAGTGCTGGGCCAATCCCTTAAGGCAGGGTGTTCCTTAGGAAGGGCTATTATAAGGTTTGTCCTCAGGGACATATCCCTCTGATTTGGTGCAATCAGTAAGTTTCCAGCAAATGTGTTGTGAAATGGAGAATACTTGCTAATTCTTCTCACTTCTTTAGTATTTAAAATGAATGAATTCAATTGATTGGCTTCAATATAAGGTTCCTCATTTCGCATGGAAAAGAATTTCTTTTATAGTTAAATTTTTTTTAAAAAATATTCATATTTCATAAAGATTGATAGTGTTGCTGTTGCTGATAATGATTCAATGAAGCAATGTTACTTTTAACCTGTTTGTCTGGAAATGGGATAGGATACTTTGTTTTGTTGTGGCGAGATATAAGAAGGGTGTGGTTGTTCCTAGTTATTATTTGATGTGGTTCAGTAGCCTATCAATTCTATAGTAAGCTTGGGAGCACAGAAAATGCTGGAGTTGTACAACAGTTTCGGTCAATACTTCTGCGTAAGTAGAAGCAAGCCTGAGGCAAGCCTGAGAAGTTGGAGAAAGAAGGAAAGTAGCCTATCTCCGGATATTTTTAAGGTGGGTTTGGGTGTGAATAATAATGGAGGGAGAAATCAAAAAGCTTCAATGATATTTTATGCACCTGTTGATATTACTGTGAATTTATCAGTTTTTACTTCTTTCACATCTTATGTAACATTTATAATACCGCCTTCCTGTGAATAGAAATAATGTGCTTCATTGGACAGATTCAGAATTTTAGGAGAAAGGAAATTATTTATACTTGAATGTAGGGAGAAGAATTTAACATTTAACTTGAATTTGTAAGTATTTTGTTGTGAAACTGCATCTCTTCTAAAAATAAAGTCATGTGATCGAGAACTGTATGCTTAAGAGAGAGGTATATTCAGCTCAATGAGACTGATATCTGAATGAATATCACTAGAAGCCTCCCTGATATACATTTATTGAATTTCCAGAATTCTCACTTTATATTGATGATTTGAGGAGCTGAAATCCAGTATATGAAGGTTTTTAAGTTAGGGAAGACAGATGTACAGTATATTAATATATACTTTAAAAAAAACAATCTGGAACTTTACTTAATACATTCACTCTTTTTACCTAACTTTTTACCTTGTAAGTCATTTATACTTTGGCAGATAGTTGTTTATAAAATGGATAGGAAATAGGACTTTTAGAGACCTGTGAATTTGGGCTGGCTTCTTTCTCTTTCAGAAGATCTGTTTATTTTTGTCTAGTGGTATTGTTCTGTAAGGTACTCCTTATAATCAGAACTATTCTGTTTTTCACGGCTGTGTATTTAAGAATTATGTTCTTCAAATTAAGCTAATCAGATGGATAAAAAGCCACTAAGTATTAATTGCTGCAAAAGGAAAAATATTTATTCCTAGAATTTGGTACTGTGGTCTTGAGCCACAATAATATCATTAGATGATCTCACCTCTTGCAGAACTGGCGGTGTTGGGATGCTCCGCCTCCTGCCGGCCAGCTAGTCTTCAGATCTCCGCCACGCATGTACACACTGTTTAAGCACTCAGTGCCTAAAAGCTTTGCTATCACTACACTAGTGGATTACTTCTGTTAAGGGCTTTAATGAGTGAAGCAGCCCTTTCCTAGTTCTTTTGGATCTTTTGTCTGCATTCAGTGAGATTTTGTTTGCATTCAGTGAGATTCAAAATATCTTTTTTGATTAATTGCAAAGAGTGGAGATGGAGACACTGTGTTACAGTGGTTCCTTTCTTTTATTAGGGGATGATGTAATTCATTGATTAGTGGGTAGAGAGGGTGGCCCATTGATCCTTTTTTTATAGGATGCATAGATTTCAGTCCTCTCCCATGCTATTTAACACTTACCGTATATTGTTGGGATCGTGCATCAGTTCAAGATGAGGCAATATCAATACAGGTAGTCCTCAATTTACGACCACAAGTGAGTCCAAAATTTCTGTTAAGTAAAATATTTGTTAACAAGTATTTTTTTTCAGTGCTGTTGTAACTTTGGATGGTCACTAAATGTGTTCTGTTCCTGGTCTTCAAACATCCAAAGGCATACTTGTCTGTATGCCGCAACTAATGCAGAGATAAGCAACCCGCTGGCTGAGAGCCCAGAATGCTATCTTAATTTAAATCAAAGTTTGATAGCAACTTAACAGATTGCAAGAAAACCTTGCATACAGCTACGTGAAGAAACTGTTGCTTCCTGCAACATTCCCCTCCCATCTCCCCACTCCCCACTTATAAGGTCTCTGGGAGGGGCCAATCATTAACCCCTTGTTTTCTTCTCTGCTTCTGAAGCTGCTCTCTCCTCCTCGCAGACCCACTTATACGCACACGTCAGGGACAGCCTCCCCCTGTTCTTCCTCATTGCTCCCTGACCCAGACATCACCTGGTGGCCAACAGGCCTCTCTAGTCCCTGCTCTGACTCCAAACACCCCCCCCCCCGAGTCTTCCTCAGCCTCCACCAACAGCTCAGCCGGCTGCTGTTGGGCCACAACAAAATGAACTATTGTAAATCAAGGACTACCTGTATATTGATCATGTCTAGCTTTACATTGCCACTCCAATAGTTAGACATTGTCAACATATTGTTCCAGTGTATGAAAGCCATTAGGATTTGAATGGGACAAAATAAGCAGAAACTGACCCCAAGAAGGAGGAAGTCATTGTTTGTTATCTAGGAACTCAGCTCCAGTATTATCTCCTGAGGGGAAGGCATTAACCCTCACAGAGGAGGTTCCTTGTAGAAGACTGGACTCAAGGTTCCTGGACTTAAACTCCCTTCTGAAAAGAGGAATAGAATTTATAGCCGGCGAAAGGAGAGGTGCATTATTGCTCAATCCTGATCATTGCCCCAGTTGTACCTGTTTCTGGAACAAAAAGACTTCACCACGACAACTCAAACTCTTACTACCACATTCTTTGACTATTAAAATGTATTTTACGTGGTGCTGCCTTTGAAGACATTCAGAAGCATCAGTTATTCCAGAATGCTGTGGCCTGTTTGCTGGTAAGTATTAATAACAGTCGATCATACCTGTGGTTCACTGGCTATCAGAAGGTTTCTAAATACAATTCAGAGTGGTTGTTTAGACTTAGAAAGCCTTTTGTGGTTTGGAACCCAGTTTTCCATATCTATCTTCTTCACTAACTGATGTGTCTATTACAAACAAGTATGGAGAGGGCCCTGGTTGCCCAGCATTTTCATAAGGGGATGAAGTGATGTGATAATTTTCTGTAATGGTACTACCTTTGCAGAATACTTTTTTTTGTTAGATATTAAACTTTTCCACACTTTACAGACCTTCTCAGGAGCCATGAAAATAGAATTGTTCTGCAGGGCCTTTGAGGGTTAATGATCATACTGATGGAGATATTTGAATTTTTGAATAGGAAATATATATTATTATTCATTGATAGATTATTTTGCTGCTTATATTTTAATTTGTAAATTTAAAACTTTATGTATTTCATTATAATGGTTTTAATTTTAATATTTATTATAAATTGTGTGCCTCTTATGAGTGCTGCTATTATGTTTACTTTAATTGTAAGCCGTTATAAGTCTGTTTGGATTTGTAAGCATACACATTCAACAGATAAATAATCTGTGGCTGTCAGAAGCATCAATTGAAATGAGAATTTAATAGAAAAAAATAAAGTGCTTCATAAGATGTTCAATATTTACTGTATTACATTTGTATCGTACTCTTTTTACTCAAGGATATCCAATATACCAATTTCTACCTACTCTTTTTTTTAGTAATAAAAAAAGATCTGGAAGCTGTAGTTGGGAATAGACAAGGTGTGCAGTCAAATCAGCTGGGGAATTTCCTTTTCCTATTGCTCAGTTGGCAGTTTTTGTCCCAAAATAGCTCCAAGCTGCTTTCTCTTCTGTGTCAGAAAGAGAATAGGGATGAAAACAAAACTTGCTTTAGTGATTGCTGATGCAGAAAATTATATTTTGTTGGATCCAGACTTATTCATACTTAAGTCCAGACTAAATTACCTCATTTATCTTAGTTTTACTGTATAAAGACCAGATCAAGAATTATATGATAGAATTTGGCATGTAGTTTGGTCCTTGATAACTCTGTTACCTTATTGTTACAAGTGGTCAGTTGTGTGTCGCGGACTATGCTACTGAACCTTTTCTTCCACATTTAAATCCCTTTCTCACAACCAGATGTAAAATAAACTATTATTTGAATTCATTGAATTTATTATTTATGGGAACAGGGTCAGAAAACTAAACTTCAGAAACCTTGTCTTGGATTCTTGATCCTGGATCTGCAAGAAATGTAATGAGTAGGAGAAGTATTTCTGTGAAAACTATCTTTGTATGGAACATTTACCAATTTCAAGCTGGTATACCACTGAGCTAGAGCAGAACTGTTTATTTTTAATGGCACTAAATACTGCTGGTCTTGCTGAGTTGATCGAGGGCACCTGTTTCCTCTTCTATAGCTCAGGGACTTGATGAAAACAGACAGTTCAAATTCCTCTGAAGAAGTATTACTGTTCAAACCTTTTAGCAGTTGATAGTTGTCTCTTGAAAAATGTGCACCCTAATTACACCTACAACACTGGTAGCAGCAGGTAACTAACTGGTCTGACTAGATCTTAAGAAAATTAAACAGGGTTGGTTCTGATTAGTAGTACTTGGTTGGGAGACTAGCTGGAAATCTTTGGGGTAGACTAGACTAAGAAGTAGAAAAAAATCCCAAAGGCAGAATGGAAAACCATTTCTACGGTGTTGCCAAGAAACTGTACATGGATATATTCCTGTATTTGCCAAGATTTAACCTCCAACTAAGTCTTTATTGTACCTATAATTACTCTGTTTTTTAAAAGTTGAACAACTTCATTATGCAGAGATAAGAGCAGCTATTTTTATTTGAAATAAGGGAAATAAAGGATTTTAAAGAAGTAGGAATAGTTCTTTTTAATGAGGATTTTCCCCCTTTGATAATAAAATGCCCTTTTAATTTTCTCATTGTCCATTCTTTGTCATATTTACTACATGAATTCATTAGCTGACACCAAAAGATCAGCCTACTTTCTTTCAAATCTGTTATTCTTTTTATTGTCAAAGGTTCACAGTATTCTTTCTTTATTCATTCCTTTGTTAAATAATTTCTTTATTCTTTCTACATTCCAAGTTGCAGTCTTCCATATACAATACATGGATACCTCCAGATGAGCCATAGATATTTATCTCTACTGTCCATCAGAGCTTTCCATGTAGAATCAAGCAATCTATGTTTTAATTTATTAGAAATGAGCTGTTGAGATACATATATCTAGCTTCCAAGACTCTTACCTAAGCTCCCCTTTTAGATTTAGCCCAGTAAATCTACTTAAGTAGACCTTTGTGAATCTAGTCTTTTTGTTTTTCTGATTGGTGACCATTGTCTCAAGTGAGTAATTTGTCTTTAAGTAGTCCAGATCTGATTTTGAATAGGTCTTCCTATAATTCATGGAATTCTTAACAACCACAGTATTTCTATTTAATAATTCAAAAGCACTTCTTTTTCCTGTTTTTAAAATCCAGCTTTCATAACCCTACTTTATTATTTGAAAAACTATTGTTTAACTATACTGTTATTGCAGAAGTATCTTTATGCTTTGTAACATTTCCTCTCCAGAATTAACCACATTAGTGTGAAATTACCTTTTAGTTCTTATTAACCTAGATTTTTTTCACTTTCCAGTTTTATTTTGATAATGAATTTCTCCTACTTTCTATTTTTTTAAAAAAACATAACAAAGGGATACCATCTCGATATCACAAATAGTGTTTTTTATCTCCGATTTTCATTCCAGCAGTCATCTCTATTCCAATGGTTGGTTAGAATGCAGTGTTGCAGGCTAATACAGCTGACTGCCAGCAGTTTGGTAGTTCGATCCTGACCAGCTCAAGTTTGACTCAGCCTTCCATCCTTCAGAGGTTGGTAAAATGAGGCCCTAGAATGTTGGGAGCAATAAGCTTACTCTGTAATCCTTTTAGAGAGGGCGGTAAAGCACTATGAAGCAAGTGGTATATAAATCTGAGTGCTGTTGCTAATTAGCAAAGTTAAAACAGATACAGTGATAGTATACATCCTTAATTCACTCCTTTCAATTTCTGAACCACTCTATTTTTCTAAATTTAATTTGCACAGTTAGCTTCTTGTTCATTGTAAAGATTCTGGTGCAGCCATTTGCTTTTATACATTTCTTATAATGCAATATCCATTAGGTTTAATATGCAAATAAGACCAATTACAGGAATTATTGAAACTGATCACTAGTTACCAGAAGCATTTGTTAACTGTTAGTGCAGCTGAAAATGGTGCAATTGTTTAGTTCAGTTGAAAAGGTTCAGTTAACTTATGGGACCGCCTGTTGCCACCATCAGCCTCCAGCCGACCTGTGCGCTCCCATAGGGTTGGCCTCCTCGGGGTT
>JAEANM010009267.1:0-16474 GCA_017656035.1 Myanophis thanlyinensis
TTGGCATAGTCCAGACGGGAGGTTACCAGGGCAGAAGTGACTGTGCGAAGGGCACCCCGATCCAGAAAGGGACGCAGAAAGACCCCACATAATAGGGGCCTCGAGGTTGACCTCTGCCCCCCGGCCAGCACAAACTGCAAACGGCCGGAGAGGAAGGAGGAAGTTGGTCATGTTTACATGACTCTCATGCCACATGATGTCATGGGCAGGTTTTATTGTGTTCATATGTCAAGGGTTACCTGTATCTCTCATACCTGGCAGTTGTACTTCAGAATTCATAGCACAACTTTTCTTCTCTCAATTCCCTCTTCAAAACATACACTATTTTTCTGAGAAACATTATTTCTCATACACCACTCACTGTTCCCTAGACCAATGATGGTGAACCTATGACATGTGTCAAAGGGGACATACCATGGAATTTTGGGTGGTGTGCCAACATTTTACCAACACCCAACAACTATTCTCAAAACCTTGTCTTGTTCTTATTGACTGAGCCTCTAAAAATTGTGTAAGAATTGGGCATGCTTTTGCGCGGCTTTCGGAAGCCACAAAGATCTTGTGGGACCTACAAGAACCTTGGGTAGGCTGTGGGGACCTGTGAACAGAAAGAGAAGGCTGCCCAAAGACTGTGGACTGAGGGGCAATTATGTCATTCTCCAAGGCTCACATGGTGGCACTAGTTCCAATGTGGAGGGCTGGGCTTCTGCTTTAGGTCTAGTCTTGGTGCTGCAACAGAGTGCTTCTGCTCAGAGAGGCCTAGATGTGAGGGAGATAGAGAACTGTTTTTCTTTTGCCAGTAGACTCAAGTTTTTTGACATGTCAAGCCCAAAAGTTTTGCCATCATTGCCTTAGATCAGGGTGCCAAGCTCAATTTCATTAAGGGCTGCATCAGGGTTGTGTTTGACCTCAGGAGGCCAGGATGGGCGTGGCCATTTTGATATTACTCATGTTGAGGGCGCCTGTGGTGGCCCAAGCACTCTGCCAGTGAAAACGGGTTCACAAGCTCCGTTTTCTGCTGCAATGGCAGGCCAATCATTTGCTGTTTCCAAGTCAGTCCCATGGGCCAGATACGGCCAGACCGTGCCTCGAATTTGACACCCCTGCCTTAGACCCTTCTGCAAGAGAAAGAGGCAGGCATCCTTTGATACCCACTAATATCCTCCCCTCCCTTCCTTTTTACATTTTACAAAAGCAAAGGCCCAATCATATTTATTTGCAATTGCTGTGGGCCCCTAAAAGATCACACTGCGCTGGAAAAAAGAACATGCCAACATCAATTTACCTTTTTAGAAATTTTTGACCTGCCAAAAATCTGTCCAGCCATTCTGCCAATCTCTGTTCTAATCTAAACTTCAATATCTATATAAATACAAACATACATACATACACATGCATAATCTCCCATTTAATTGTCTTCTTCCCTTTCCTTGCTGTTCTCATTTGTCAAATGCCAGGCTATAAAACACTCAGGGCAGATTACTTTTTATAGGTGATAATTAAGGTTGTTTTTTTAAAAAAAAAAAGTCTTGCTATCTTGTCACTCATCATCTAGATGGAGTGCAAGGGAATTCTTTTTAACTTTGCTTGTACTAGGAGTGTCTTTGATAGCTGCCTGTAAATAGGTGAGCAAACATTCTCTCCAACTTTTCACGAGTTAGCTATATTTAGATTTCAGAATAAAACGAAGAGGCATAAAGTAATTTTTTATATTGTTATTCCAATATTCATGTGTCTGTGTGTCTTCTTTTTTCCTTAGCCCTAACTTTACAAAAAAAAAAAAAAAAAACCCACCAGTGAATGGTCTGCCTTGCCTTGGTACCTTCAGCCATTATTTCTGATGGTGAAAAAACAGTGCCACCTTATGTGAAAATTCTCCCTTGTAGAAGAAAAATGGCTTGTTTTGCTTAAAGATACAAGTACAGAGATTGCCATCCACATTCTTAATCTAGTTATTGTCACCAATGTGATTGGGGAATTTGTTTTTGTTTGGCTGTTTGTTGCCCAGGATGGAAAATTTCTAATTGGTTTCATAAGCATAAGCTTATTGTGATTTTCTTGGCTGGTGGATGCCATGTTTATTCCTAATTTCTGCCATATAATTTCCCTTTAAAAATACCGTGTTTTCTTAATTGTTCCCCAAGCCCTTTGCTGTGTTTTAACAATGTTGCCAACATGTTGCACAAAATGGGTGGGAGGCTTTTCATAGAACAGGACTTTCCTTATGATCTGAAAACCAAAGATTATGGAATTTAGCATTTGTTCCACTCCCTTATAGAGAAGGCTAACAGATAATTGAACACGTAAAAGCAATTAGTAATAAGCTGCATCTGGTTTTCTTTAGTGGCTGTAGACATTTAACCAGTATTTATGGATACGTCCACTTAGATACCAGAAGTTTGAGTTCAGTTCCTTTATCTTTGAAGACTAAGCATAACTGCCAATCTTTCTATTCCCAATATACAGTATAATTGTTTTGCTAAATATGAACCAGAGTATTTTTTTTGCAAGAACATGACAGGGAAGAATTATTCTCAATGGGGTTATTGTGTTATCCCCCACCCTTTCTCTGAGTAGTAGAAATTAAAGGGAGATGCTGAAAGGCTGGTTTTCTAGAAAAATTGATGTTAAAAAAGTTTATCTTGTGTTACAAATACTATCTTCTCTATGTGCATAAAGGTTTGTAGAACTAAAGTTTCAACAAAATTTTCAACAAAAAATATTACAAAATCATACCAAGAAAACATTAAACTTTGTGGCATTATTTTCAGCACATTATGCAAATCGCAAGAGCCAAAATTATGAGATTAAGCAGCAAGTTGTATGGATCAAGAAATGTGATTTTATGCCAAAATCTGGGCAAAATCCTGGGATCTAATTAATATGCATCCATCTCAGATCCTTTCCAGGATTTGCTTTTATTTCCCTGTGCAAAGTGCTAAGGAAAATACAATCATTCTCATCCTGTTGACGTGATATGACTACTTTACTGGTTCTAGTGATATAATACAAAGCCTGTTAGATGCAAGAAAGCTGCTTTTCATGGGGAATACACTATTTACCTTCCCACCAAGGTGGTTCCTATTTTTCTACTTGCATTTTTTACAAGTGTTTTCGAACTGCTAGGTTGGCAGAAGCTGGGACAAGTAACATAAGCTCACTCCACTAGGATGCTAGCGATCTGAACCGCCAAACTGCCTTAATATCAACAAGCTCAGCATCTTAGCCACTGAGCCGTGCTGTCTTCTTTAAATGCATAAACAGTATCAAAGTTAGTGAAGGGCAGAGTACTTTCTTCCTCAAATTATGTCTGATGGCCCTTTGATGGATGCTTCCTTTAATTACTCTGCACCATAGTACATCAGAAGTGCAAATATTTTTAATGGTTTTTAGGAAGAGGGCCTTAGCACTAATGCAATTGTGAATTGCTCTGTGATTAGAATTGGTTGATTCTCTAATCAACTGACTGTTCAAAAAGTTTATTTTGTAACTTATTTCCAACATCTTGATTTACTTGGTTTGGGGCTAATTAAAATGAACAGAGGCAACTTGTGTTCTGCTATTGTTTTTGTGCAGATAGTTCTCAACTTATGGTTTTAATTGAGCCCAGAAGTAATCATAAGTTGTTGTAGTCATGAATCAAGATACACTAGTTGATGGAAGTAATTTTTCAGATTTTCTTCACAGTGGCAATTAAGTAAATGCGACAGTCATTAAGTGAACACAATTGTTTGAAGGGGTGTCTTTTTGCAGGAAACTAGTCAAAGATGTCGCAATCATGTGGCTGCATAATGCCACAACCAGTTGTAAAGCTTCCCTGTCTTGACATACACTCATATGACTACAGTTGGGGGTGGGTGGGACACAACTCTTTTCAACAGCCAGGTATGCTTTGTAGGCCAAAAAGCACCCACTGTGTGGCCTTTGAATCTTAGTGTGACCAGTCACTACATGAGGACTACCTTATAACAACTCCAACTTTGGAATTTCCTATCCCCAATTAAATCATTAGATCAGTGTTTCTCAGCAGCAAAAACAACTTTAAGATGTGTGGACTTTTGCTCCCAGAATTCTCTAGCCAGCATGCTGAAAAACAATGAATTGGATCCAACCTAAATAATGTTTATGAATATACCTTGTGTACACATTTTATACTTAGCACCTGACTGACAATGGATAATATATCCATGTCAACTGTTTCCAAAGGATCAAAAAAGAAAAATATCTAGGATCCTTTTACTGAACAATCTTTTTTTAGAAAGATACCAACTTTTTTGGTTAGAACCAAAAATCTGGTATCTTTTAACTGCTAGAAATACAAAATAGCATTGGGAAGAAACCTAAGAAACTATACATTATTTTGCTTAATGTATAATAAATTTTAAATGTTAGAAATGTTTCTAGTAGAGGTTATAGATAAGGAGTTATATAGCTGATGGGGAAAAAAGCAGGCTATGTTGCCAAATAATAAAAAAGTTATTTGTGGATGAATGTGTATATGTGTGCATATCTATTTCTGTGTGTACCTATTAATCTGAAATACTTAATAGATAACTTAGTTTTGATAGAATAACAAAAAGACACAAAACAAGCACACGGGAATGTTATTTCCAGAAGTATATTAGCAAATGAAAATAATAACAGACAAATCAAATACACAAGCATTGAGTAAATTAAACTGCTATTACTCCTGGAGAAATGAATAAGGTTTGCCTAAATCCAACTTAAACTTTTTTAAGTGACAAAAATAACTGTGTGCTTACAAGAATGAATCCTAAATGGATTTCCATTAAACAAAATCGGTATAAATATAACATTCACACATAAAGGCAGGGCAATTCTTTGAGTTTCTGTACCAAGTGGGGTGCTTACAAATTTGGGTCAAGAGTTTCAAATATGGGCAAAAATCACATCATCAAAAAATGGCACTGAGCATCAATGACTGAAATTACATATTTTTGTTGCTTACTGCTACAAAATAAAGGCAAATGAAAACAAGCGTCATCTCTTGTTATTACATATGGATGGTCCCAGATTTTCCCCAAGAATTAAATAGTGGCAAAGGACTCCCTATTTCTATTAACGGGTACATTTGTAGTACAAGGCTTCAATATTTGCATCACTACAAACAAAATTTACACAATTGAAGGATGCAACATATTAAACTGAACTTTTTAATTTTTGGCAAATAACTTGGTGGAAAGTAATCAGTTAAACCAACAGCAGCAACATCGTTATCTAAAAGGGCCAATCCAAGCAATAAGAAAATTAAGTCTGACTAGGTTTAGGTACCTCCTTTATAAGACTATGTATATACACATAAACAATTATAATACACAGCTGTAGAGAGAGGCTAATGTGAAATGCGTAGAAGGTACACAAATAAATCTTCTTAAGTGGTTTCTTTGAAAAACTCATCTAGAAGAACAGGGGTGGGGTGTGAGGTGGGGGAGGAGAGAAAGGTCTTACCAATGAAAGAAGTTGTTTACCTGCCTACATTATAGAAAAATACATCACATTCTGCAAAAAGGTTGCTTTGCTTGGATTAGAAAAGGATGTGCTGTAACAAACAAGCAAGTTGGTGGTGTATAGACTATTGAGCCCAAACTACAAAGACAAAAAGGAGTCAGAAAGAACTAGACAACAGTGAGGGCAGAACAGCAAAGTGGAGTTGATCTTGGTTTGACTCGATTAGAGGTCAGAGGCGGCGAAATGATCTGCCATATTTTGGGTTCGCCTCCTCCAAGGGTGCATTTGTGTCTGCATTGTCTTGGCATGCAAGGAGGAAGAAATCCCACTCAAAGCTGTTCCTGACCAAGTCCCAATTGATTTCAGTGTTGGTCAGTTGGCATTCAGTCCTGTTGTCAGGCATCCCTTGAACTGAAAAGGCAACATTGGTTCTCTTGCAAGCCGTTTTATGGCCAATGTTCAACAAGGCTGAGAGTTCAGAAGTTTGGATATTTAACTTAGAAATTCACATTCTTCCTTCAAAAATAATTTTCTTAATCTCTTGTTTACATTTTCTACAGAGAAATAAGCAACCCTTTCCCTGAGTCCCTTCTATCTTCCGTTTACCATTCTGACTGAACACTATTCAATTCAGTTTAAAAATGGCCAATCCATACCAAGTAGAGGCATTAAATCTTAATGCTTTGAAAAATCTTAATGCTTTGGATGGTTCCAGATTAAGAGATCTTTGTGTGCGCGCATATACACACACTCTTTCATGCCAGTTCCAGAAAGCATTCTCTACAAAGACTTGTTTTCCTCTTCTAACAGGTAAGATGTTTTACCAACACACTCTAAACATTGAGGTTTAAGGATATTTCCACACGGTGCCACTTAGCAAAATGCCTCACAAAGATTTGAAATCTCTTGAAAGCCAGCTCGTTTTGTATTACACCCTTTCCAACCGGCTCGGATCATAGACCTCTGTAAAATAGGAAGTGAGCATGATTATTACTACTAAAAATTCATAACAATTACATCTATATAGGATTTTTATTATTTCTTATGCTTCTATATTCTATTTGTATTAGAGAGCCCTTGTGAGCATGAAAAAAAAAATTAAAATTGCAAAAAAAATTATACTAAAGCATTTTGTTGACAAAGTAAACTACATGCTTTCATTTTACTACTAAGGAATGTCAACAAAGGAATATTAATTAAAGTTTGCCTGCTGATAAGGATATCAGAATGGAAAAGTACTTAAAGGATCCAGAGAATTCTTAAAACACAACACACTGTGTAAATAGACACAGTCTCTGCATTGTGGCTTTTCTGGAAACCAATTGTCTCACTCTAAAATTATAGCTACTTTTATAGTTACCTCAGAAGTCATTCCTTAAAAATATAAATGCCTTTGTAACAGGATCACCATTGGGGAAGACAGAAAAACTCACCCCATATTTTAGATCACATAAGATTGTTCTTTACCTAACAGACTGTAAAGAGGTAAGAAAATTAATTAAAGCACATGTCATTAAAACATTGTGTTTGGAGCACACCTTTGAAATTTGCTCTCAATCTCGCCTCCCTCGTGTTACTGGAATCCCTCACCTTTGTTCAAACCTCAAATAGAATATCTGGCTAATACACAACAAAGTTTCTAAGGCATCCTCCCCAATATGTTGTCTGCCAGGAATGTTAAGATTCCACCTCCCATATTCTCTGTGATGTTTAGTCATCATGCTAGGAATGATGGAAGATCAGATTAAAGCAATTCTTATACACTAAATAAATAAAAGAACTAAGCTAAATTAACTGATCCCCCTGCTCAAAAGTAACATGGAACCACCGTTGGAATAACCAAGATGAAATATGGAATAATAAAAAGAAACAACATTTTATGGATCCATTTGGAAGAATGGTTCCAGAGCTTTCAGACATTTACACAAAGAGAGTCTGAAGGCAACAAAAATATGAATGTGGAGAACCTGTTTTTTATGAGATCTCACATTCACAGCATGTGGGGCAACTGATTTTACTTCAAATGAAGCCCCAGGCGATCCAAACATTTCCTTCTCTCTATTCATTTCTGGAAACCATGATGGGTGACCATTGCAGGCAAAACTAGGAAGTTATTTGAGTTTAAAAACATGAGGCTGAGCATGTGGAAAAGAAGATAGCAAATTCCTTCTGGATTACAGCATCTTCCACTCTAGGATATTTATAAATGGTGTATACCTGTAAAAAAAAAAAGTCCAAACCCAAAACAGCTGGTTTATCTGGTAAGTTACCTATCTAACTATTGACTATCTCCTGTTTGCTTGCCAAAAAATGAAATTGCAACTGCAGAATTCAGACCTAAGACTCAAACAGGAAATTACATTTTCTTTTTAAGACCCTTTTGGGAAAATATGTATGTATCTCCCAATAATGTGCTCACCATACAAATCCAGAAGTTTGTGTCTTACCTGAGCCAAGTAAATCTCTTTCATTTTTCTTCATACTCCTACTGCCTAAATGTTTCTTTTCATTCAGTGAGATTATACGCTTGGAAACGCAGCTGCCTTGGGACAGTCTGCGGGGGAATTCAGTGCGGCCAACGGCGGAATCATTCCTTTTCTCTTCTGGTTCCTTAAGCTGCTGCTTCTCTTCATCTCTATCCTCACCTGATCCGGAATTCTTTATACTGAGACGTCTCATACGAGAAACTGAATCTACTTCTTTCATGCGGGCTAAGCGATCCATGGCTGCTCGATTTGCAGCAGAGGCTACTTTGCCTTGCCTGGGCACAGTCACCTTTGATGAAGTGCTTCTAGTTTTCTTTTCCACATTTGAGGGGGGTGATTTTGTTTCAGCAACAGGAAGTGCAGCAGATTCAAGAAAGCGAGGAGGGCCTTCCGGATATTTGCCAAGATCAGAATGCTTCAGGAAACACCGTCCCCGTGTCAACTTTTCTTCGCCACTGTACTGGCCTCTCCCTGATCCCAAGGAGTTTTCTCCAATGAAAGTGCTTTTTGACCATCCACCTTTTGGCTTTCCATTGGAAGAAGCCACATCTGTTTTCACTTCAGCCCTCAGTATCTTTTCCTTTGATAATTCACTGCTCTGTGCCATGTTATCGCAGTCATAGTCTTCATCAGGAAGAGTTTTGTTATTGGCGGTTAGAGATTCCACAGCTACCTCTATGCCCAGGATCCTGGCTGCTCTTGCCTGAAGGGATTCATATGGTGGAATCTCCTTTGTAGAAGGATCAGGAATGCTAGTTCCTTCGTTGACACCAAGGCCAACAGATCTCAAGTTAGACTCGGAGCGCCCTTGGTTCCTTTTCTTTAAAGAGAACGGTGCTACAGACACAGCCCTTTTCAGCTTATCAGAATCCTTTTTCTTATGGTTTTCAACATTTGATTCCCTAGAATTAATGCTGCTAAATGGTTTAGAAGACTTTTCACTGTCCAAGCGACATGAAACATTTGGTTTCATTGGATGCAGATCAATAGCCTGTTTAATAATCTTCTTTGCATTTTCCTGTTTTTGTTTTAAACCATTATTTCCTATTTTTTCCTTAACCAATTTATCCATTTCTTTTGCCTCTGACCTAAGATTGCTAAGGTCACTCAATGCAGCTCTTGTAACTGAGATTTTAGAAGCATTTCCACTTTCAGGTTTACTTTTATTGGTTCCCTTTATCTTTCTCACCTGTGCACTACATCCATAATTTTTGCTTACTTCATCGTCTCTATAAGCTTTTTCCTCTGACTTTTTCACTTTTACATCCTCTCCCCTCTCTTGCTCATTCTCTTTATTATCTTCATTCTTTTCCTCTTGCTTTTGAATCTCCTTATTAAAGCTTTCCAGTTCACTTATTGCATCCCACGGACGTCGGCTAACAGGCTTTAAGAGAAACTGCCCAAAGGCTTCTTTGATACTACAAGGCGATTTCATTTCCTCCTTGTGGGCAAAAATGGGTTCATTTTTCCACCCAGGAAGGCCTGTGGATGTAGTACGCGACTCATTCTGGCCTGTTTTGGGGTTGACTATAATCTTAGGACACTCATTTTTGCTGGTCTTGTTAAGCTGAGTTTTTCTAGGAGGAGGAGTTGGTCTACCTTTCCTGTTATCAGTAGGTAAATTACTCGGGGATGATTCCGTAGTAGATGACCCATACTTTAAGAAGTGGCCATTGGTCAGTGTGTTTGATTTCCTAAGTTGCGACCCATGGAGACTCGCCTGCTGGGATCCATGGAGAGGATGCTGAATTTTGGGTTTTTCTCTGAAACTCGTTTGGGTTTCCTGATCCTTGTACCTACTGCATGGCCACGAGCCAGAATACTCAAGTTCCTTGTGCTTGGGAGGCTGTTTGCAACTGGTATCATTCATTTGTTTGAACCTTGGTCTCTGGAAATCTTCTTTCCCTAAAATGTTTGTATTGATCATGTTTCCTGTAAGGGCTTGGAGCTCCAAATCAGTAGAAGATGTACTTAGGAAACTCTGATCTTTTAGATCTCTATTGCTATCAGGTTCATCCTTCTCAATGACACCCGATGTTACACTATTATGTCTATCAGAATCTGGCATGTTCACTTCAGATTGAAGTGGGACAGACACCAAGCAAAACATAGTTTCATTTGTTTTTTTCTTTAAATGGTTTTTGCCTTGAATCTCAGTTCCAGGTTCGAAGGTTTTCACTTTCGTTCGAATTTCAGAAGAGACATCTGTTGCACCTGGGCTTTGAGCAGATGCCCTAGATTTTGGGTATCCAGAGTTCAGATCATTGGCTGTATCATAACTTCTTTGGGTGGACAAGGCAAAACTATCCAGATCTGCATTTGACTCCACTGGCCATCTCCTGCTACCAGAGACCTGGCTGCATTTCACAGCAATATTTGTTGTATCTAGTACATCAACATCTGAATTATTGAACTCTCGACATGTAGAATTTTTGTAGAAGATATTAGTGCTGTTTAGTGCATCTTCTCCTTGGTCCTCCATCTGATGGTCAGCTGAATGTATTACTTTAATGTGCCGTATTCGAGGGTCATTGAAAGGAATATATTGAACAGAAGACTGCTGTCTCTCACGACACTTCAGCCGTGTCTTATTACCATACAAATTCTGCTCTTCATCTTCCATTTGTAGCTGATTAACCGAAGACTCAGAACTAATACAAATACTCTTCTCTAGCATTTGCATTTCTTTAATGAAACACTCATCATAGCCAGGCACTTCTTCAGGTACATGTTGATTCTTATTTTGCTGCCCAGGAGATTTGTAAGAGGGCGGAGGTATGTATAATGGGGGTTCTAAGGTGGGATCTTGATCTGACTCATCAACTTTGGTCACATAGAAAATGGTTTTGCGTTTTGGCTGTTCATCCTGTGATGGTTTGGTTTCCACAAATCCCCGACTATGTTGATGAAATTCATATGAAGGCGGCTTCAAGGGTCTCCCATACTTGGGCCTAGTTGCTGGTTCTGAGTATTTCAAAGTTTCCAACTCAGGCTTTATTTTATGCTGTTTACTGCTAGCTATTGCAGAAATTTGAGCACAGTTAGGACTCTCTGGTGAAAGTTGTCTTGGGAAAGATTGGGGTTTATTCTTAATATAGGAAGCACCAATGTTTCGTCTTCCTGAATACACATCTTGAAACGGCCTTTCTTTATTATCTGTATCAGGCTCACGTCGTCCAAATGCAATTGGTTGTTTCCAGATTTCTGTCTTTAAACTTTGTCTTTTGTAGTCATTAGTTGGTTTCATGGTCTCCTGTTTGTTACGCCTCATATTCTCTAATCCTTCAGTCTCCCACTGGCTTTCATTTTCACCTTCAAACGGCGCACAGGCTGCCGCCATTCCTTTTGTTTCAGAGTCTACTCTGTCAGGATAACCATGTGCACCAAAATCTTGATACTGTCTTCTCTGATAGGCAAGATCCTTCTCTCTCTTGGAGTGCGAAGACCTATTTAACTGTGATTGGTCATAAAGCCTGCAAATGAAAGGAAGTACCAGTGAAAAGATTTTTGTAAATGTTTTCTTTTCTCCGGATCTAAGTTAATAAAGAATCTGAACCACCCACAATCATGAGACACCCAAATTATTTTCCTCATATTTCTGAAAAATAGAACTTTTCACAACCAACCACAAAAGAGTTTGGATTGTAACTATATTTGGTAATCAATATGCCTCTCTTTCTTCAGCATAATGTATACATGATAGGAAATTGCATGCTACATTCCATCACATAGACACTTTCCCCTTCCCCCAGATATAGCTTTTTAAAATTAAAGTTACAATTGTGAACCCGTAACAGATTTTAAAACATAAATTATATTTTAACTATTCTTTTCAGAACAGGCTGCCATCCAATCCAGTAAACTTTATGTTCTTTTGCAATTTTAAGATATCAATTGGGAACATGCAACCATGCCGAATTTTTAAGTTATGGCAAACTGAAGGTACACAATAAAAAAGAGGTTATAATATTTTAGTAAAATAAAAATGGAGATGCTTGAGAAGGTATACATGTGTGGGATGTCAAAATGGGGCTAGAACAGGGGTGGGCAAAGTTTTTGACTCGCGGGCCACAAAGGTTTCTAAAATTTGACAGAGGGGCCGGGACAGAATAGGATGCGATGCAATGGCGCCATTCATGAACCTAAAGTAGAAACTGATTTAATCCAGATTGTAATAATTTAGGAAACTAGAAAAATAAATTTTGTAAATAAAACACATAAGCTATTGCTAATGTGATCAACGAGAATTTTACCATCTGAGTTAATAATTTACTTCAGAGCATATAATGCTTAGCTTTTTGTTGGGCTGGTTCCTGCTAGTAACTAGTTCGGCGGGCCGGATTAAAAAGCCCAACAGGCCGGATGTGGCCTGCGGGCCATAGTTTGCCCATGTCTGGGCTAGAACCTGTGTAGCTATATCTCCTGAATTATGCCAGAATTCAGTATTTTCAGTGTATGCAGTTAAATAGTCTTTGTTCATTAGCTAGACCTTCCAATGACCCCTGGGAAAAACTTTTTTTTTCACAGTTTATTGATATCTGTAACAGGAGTTTAAGGCAATGTAGGAAATCAATAGAATCAAAATCTCAGATAGCGTGAAATAAATTTTGCATAAACTAGAAGAGAATATACACTTTGGAGTATATTCTGGCAAGCAAGATAATATTGCATATTTACCGAGATGTTACTTTAAAATGTTAAATTTAAGACAATTTCACTTCCAAAAACAAAAATATGCAACAAAGAAACAGCCAACCAAGTCAACCCACCCTTCTCTTCCCCAGGTTATCTTTCTAGCATTGCCAATTTTTGATAAAATCAGTGTTGAAGATATTGTGTGTGAATGTGTATGTTTTATCACAAGTCATACATTATAGAAGAAAATGTGAAACAGCTAGGAAAAATTGTGTGTACCTAGCATATAATACAAATACTGATCCTCACCATTGTCCATGTATTAAACTCCTTTTTTTTGCATACAACATAAACATTCCCTTTCCTCCTTCAAGCAGAAACAAAGGATTAAATTTACCAAGTAAACACCTAAATTTTATAAGTTAGCCAAACATTTCAGCAGAGTGGCTTCAGTCATTTATATTTCCATCCATTTTCAACAGCCGTCCTTCCAATTTACTTTCTTCAACCATTTGTGTGACTGAATCACTCATTCAATAATTCCCCCAGCCATAATATATATTACATATCAAGCAAGTTCTCTGCAAGTGTCTTATTAACAGTTCTGAAATGAGCTTTTTGTTTAAAAACTGTGAGCAGCTGCTTTTTCTAAATTGGGTCAATTTTGCACAAAATATTTTTCACATTTAACCCACCCCACTCCACCCCAAACTGCAGTGAAAGCAAGCAAAAAAGAAATCAGAGCTAATCTTTTTGGCTCTGACTGAGAGTGATCTGCATTTTCTGCATTAGTCTTTTAAAACAAATATGATCCACAACTTTGTTAGCTGATAAGTAGCTGCAACAGAACAATCACATAATATTCCTCCAAATGGGCAATATTTTGTGTGTAGGTTGTTTCAGTTCAAAAGTGTATTTGTATCTAGCTGCAAGCAAGCACAGAGTTGAAGAAACACATCTGATAAAGTGATGACAAGGCCACTGGTTTAAACAGGACCTCCAGGAGTGTCTCAAATTTGCTTTAGTGAAATTCAGTTTGAGACTTCCTGCTTTTAATAACATTGTGTAGATTTCTATAGTAATATGTCTCTGGGGCATTTTTTGTTTTCTTCTCCTAAGTCAACTTTACTTTTTACATTTCCAAAAAACAGTCGTTTCCCCCTCCCTCCAACAATAAACCTACCAAATTTAACTAAATCATGCAGATTACACATATTATAAATTGACAGATTAAATGATTTGGGAATTAGCTGTATTGTTGGGCCCCAATTCTTGTTTATTGCACTATTAATTATCTTGCTTTGTGATAATACAAATCTCCCAGTCATTTGATCTATTTAGGAAAAGATTTGGCCAGATTTGCCAAGATGTAACAAAACTGCTGAAGTTTAATTGGTGTATGTTTTCTTTTAAATATAATTATATTTAACCTCTCTGGAGTTTTTCTATAAAGTATCCTGTCTAAACATCAAAAGTATAAGAACAAATCTAGTTCCATTTTTTACATAAAAGTCGTAACAGGTTTTTAGTTACAATCAGAGTTCAGTTTCTGATATCATAGGAACAAGGCTTTTCTTTTTCCTATAAAAAGATTTTGGCATCAGATATGGTATTATTTATCTTGCTATCTTTTATTGACTGATTGATGCTCAAGGTAGATGATTAAAAAACAGAAACAGTTTAACATTTAGACTAGGCATCTAAAAAGATTAGAGCTTCTTTAACATCTCAGTTTAGGAGCCAGTCACAACTTGATTTTTATATTATTTATTTTTCATGTAAACAAATATGTTTTTGCTTCTTTCTGGAAATTTAACACCATCCTAATTTTATAAGAAAAAAATCCTAATTCACAAAGAAAAGATTTGTTACTTGACTTAATGGAGGAGTTATGGTCCTGTAAATCCTGAATCTGAAATAAAATAGTGCTGAGATAATTATATGGAAGCCCTTGTAATTAATGTAGTCCTTGTTTAGCAACCACAAATGGGACCAGTTGCTAAGTGAGAAATGACCATGACTATGCTTTCCTTTTCCATATCCTTTGAAATGCTCATTCCAGTGCTGCAAAAATTAACAACAAAGGAACAACAAACAGTGTGGTATATTCCTAATTGTGTGCCCGCTTACTCTCTTGTAATCCCTTCTTTTGCAACTGCTCCATTCTGGGGTGAGGCAGAGAAAACAGGTCAAGCATAAGAGAAATTGTTTAAAGAGATCGCCTGTTTAGACAATCTCTAAATAGGGAAGAAAAATATGGGTCAGGCATAGGACTATACAGTAATGGCAAACATGTGACTCAGACAGATGCTGTGAAAGTCATAACTGCATGCCATGATTGAAAAGTTATTTTTCAGCACCATCATAACATTGAATGGTCACTGCACAAGGCAGTTCGTAAATGATTCTTTAAACAGAAGTATAGCTAGACCTCACTTACCAATGGCCTTTTGCAGAGACCATTCAAAGCTTTCACAGCACTGAAAAAATAATTTTGAGACTAAGGCTAGAGCACTCACCAATTTCCGAGAAGCTATTTGGGAAATTCTTGAGGACTTTTACATATTTTTTTTCTTTTTCATATTTTAATTAAATGTTAGTTACATACTGAGCAAAATGGAGAGGACATATTGCATTTTTTTTAAAGGCTGCAAACTGTGATCCAAATAGGCTTACAAGCATAACAGTTAAGATACTGCTAAGCTGTGTTAGCTGTGTTTTTCTTCAGAGTTTCTTGACGATATCTGGAAAACCAACAGTCCAAATCCAAATTCATGCCAAAACACAACAGTCCTTATTAACCTTGTATAAATAAATATTAAAGAGGTAGATACACAGATCACCTGGCCACATTATTTCTCACTGTGATAAGTCTAGCGTGTTCAATCTGTTGAAGTACACATTACTTCTTATGATGCTTAAGTCTCCTGATGTCTGTGCTTTAATACTGTTTGACAAACAACTGAGCAAATTAAAAAAAATAAATACTCACCCTCCTTGCATGTTGCCTGGACCTGAGAAATCTTCAGTCTGGGCATTCTTTTGTCTTCTTGGGATGACAAGATAATTGTCGTCATTTCGGTATCTTCTTTCTTTATTAGTCTTTGGTATGGCCCCAGGATGGATTGGTAAACCATTCCGGGATGCCTGACCAGACTGCCTACCAGTATCTTCCTGCTGAACGTTATCATCTTGATCTTCAGATGAATTGGTAGGATTTTTGGATCGCTTGTATCCATGAGAAATCAGAAGGTCGTGTACGCTGAACATACTGCTGTAGTTTTATTTACCCTCAGTATCTCAGTTTGTCACTGAAAAAAAAAAAAGGCAAAGAATTTCATAAGTAATTCATGAGTAAGAGAATCCTTGAGATATGACCAGTCACTTAACAGCTGCCTGAAATTATGACCACAAAAAAGCTTCATACAACTTAGTTTCAAATTTATGGCGGCTGCAGTGCCTTTGCAATAATTTGCCCTTACAACAATAGGGTCACGGCAGTACCCTCCCCATCTCTCTATTCCCCTCCCCATCCTGCCCTGATGAGGCCCCCACAGTGCTCCTCATACCTCCAGGATACGGCCATGATTTTCAGTGCTCTGGCCGTTCCTTGCAGAAATTGACGGGCTGTTTTCAGAGTTTTCTGCCCTGATCATCAGGCTATTGAGAGACTGCAAACCTTTCCAATCTTTTTTTTTTTTTTTTGGCTTGCCTGGCTGCCTTTTAGGAGCCATACACAGGAGTAGAGATATACGTAGTTCTCTTCTGCATGGCCATTTGGTGCCTGTTTGTAATGCTTTTTTTCTTTAGAGCTGAGTTTTCAATCAGCTCGAGGCAAACAAGCTGCAAAAAGGTTTTCCTTCCTTCCTTCCTTCCTTCCTTCC
>JAEANM010009268.1:0-16474 GCA_017656035.1 Myanophis thanlyinensis
GAAACTGCCCACCCAGTCACATGACCCTCCCAGCCACGCCCACCAAGCCACGCCCACAGAACTGGTAGTAAAAAAAAATTGAATTCCACCACTGGTTTATACCAAGAGCAAACTTGATAAGTATTCCCTCTATCTACTTGTTTAGGAGGACTCTGGTCTGATCCATGTGAGACCGCACTTGATGTTTTCTTCAATTTACTTAGAAATATTTGGTAAATAAAATTAGAGTACGATGTTCATGATTTAATCAATTGCTATGCCTGCCAGCCAACATTTATCTAGCCAACTGATTGAAATTCTATGGCATATTTATTCTTGTGTTAAGCTTATTCTTCCCCATTCAGATCCCCACACCCTCTTAATGGTGGGGAAGAACATCAATGATTATTAATCCACGGTAGAGAGGTATAACTGAGGCCCCTCAGCATACTTATGATACCTCACCCCACGTCTGCAAATTACCTCACGTGTAGATTAGGAGAAAGGAGAATGTGGAGCCCTGAGGAATACTGCAAAGAAAGGTCTAGGGCTAGACTATTTCCCCCATAATTACATATTAGGATTACTTCAGAAGAAAGAAGAGCCATTGCAACACAATACTCCCACCCCTAGTTTGTGAAGGCACATCCAACAAAATATCACAAATATCCAAAATGACTACATTTGATCTGCTCTAAAATTTTCCCATATACGGATATCAAATCGAAACAAGTCACTTCTTGGACACACCCTTTTTTTTTTCATCTTTTAATCATCAATTTCTGTAGAATATTCTCAAAGATACAATATTCATACTCTAAGTGGGAATTCTTCTAGCCCTCAATATTTAAACGCATTCCGGATAAACAGATACTTAAGCTTAAGTTTCCATGAAGCCTAACCTTATATATCTGTGAAACCTAACCCTTCATCCTACCTCTTCATTCAATTGTGATGGAAGACATGATTGGAGAGCATTGAAATAGAAAGGCAACAGGATTCTTTTCTTAATATTTTAAATGTAACAAAAGTTCTTTTTGTTAGCATCTTTTTCCAACCTCAGTTTATTTTAAACTGTAGCTTTTCTGACCCCATCTTTTTTTTTTTTTTTACAAAGATCACATATGTGACCATTTCTTTTTAATATCTTCTGTAAAATTTTGCACTTCTTCTGCAGTGCTCCAATTTTATCTTTATTGGTACCATTTGCCCTTGTGCTTCTACTACTCCATTTTTAGGAATTCCCACTCATCTTTAGCTCCTTTTTTAATTAGATTCTCCTGTCATGAAATGCAATTATCACCGTTCAGAGTTAATTAAAATTTGCTTTTCTAAAAACTCAAAATACCACTTCAATTATATTAAGTTTTTGGGTGTTGTTCACTTATTTACTTGCTTTTACTGTTTCTGACCTGATAAACATTATTTTGCAAGGATTATCTATTAGTCATTACCTCTTTGAATTCCAGTAAACTCCTGGTTGAGATATCGGTGATAGGATCTACTCACCTTTTCAGTTGGCTTCTCTTCCCAATGTATTAAATTTTCTACACATTACAGCTAAAATCTAACTTTTAGCTTCATTATGTTACTTTCTAGGGAGCAGTTGGTTTTATTTTATTATTGAAATGTTTCTTCTTGCACACCAGCATACAGTCAATAATTGTATTCAACATCTCTATTCAAAGCATCAATTTTTCATTCAGCATTTCTGTTTATCCTAGTTTCACAATCATACAATACAACTGACAATTGCATTAGTTTTATAATACATATCTTGGTAGCCAGTGTGATGTTTCTACATGTTAATATCCTGTGTAGATTTATCACAGTGTTTCTCCCAAGTAGCAAACATCTTTTCACAATTTCACGATTACAGTCACCATTCTTATGAATGTTTGAATCTAGGAAAATAAAATCTGTTATCACTTAGACTTTTTCTTCACATATTTTCATTGGGTTAGCATTGCCTATTGATAATAAAATAGAGTATTGAACAAAGGACCAGCTTTTGAACTCTTTCATTTCATCTTCTACAATTTTGTTAAAACTCACTTCTAGAAATCAAGGTGGTGTCTATCATCAACATATCTAAGATTGTGGATCTTTTCTCCAGAAATTGTAATGCCAATTTCTATTCAACCTTGGCATTTTCTTTGTATCATTTTGTTTCATATACTAAGGATTACTTGAAATGAGTTTAACAGTTTTGCTTTCTCTCTGCTGCTTGTCACCTTCTTGCCATTTCTCCCATTAGTGGACCAATCGTTTTCTTGAATTTTTTCTTGTTTTTTACTTGTTGAAAGAAGCTTTTTTATTGTTTTAACCTCCTTTTGAGATCTCTAAATGTATCCCAACTTTTCCAGTGAAGGCAATAATTTGGAAGTCCTGTCATTGCTGAAGGCATTGAGAAATTTGGTAAGGAAATATCTTGAAAGGATGACCCAATGGGGCACAGGTTCTCTGGTGTGTGTATATGTTTTATCTAGTATATGTATACCTGTGCATTGTTATTTTAATAGCCCACTTTGATCTCACCTGGCCCTTTGCTTCTTTGTCCAAACCAGCCTCAATGTCGATATATTTAATTGATGTAAGCAAACACAAGAAGGATTAGATATAACTGAATGGTAGAATATTTGCACAAACCTTTTGGGCATTATCTTATTACATTAGTGCACTTTATCTGGGAGAATGTCATTGATGTTTTCTCTTCCTCTGACATTTTTTTAAAGCAAATTGTTTTCCATGAAAAATACCAAATTATTCATATATAGTCAACTGATAAAATTTTCAAGATGTATTGATAGCTTAAAAGATCAACATGCCTTCAAGATTATTTGAAAAGGAGGTCACAGAGGAGTGCAACGTTATACAGTACATGGGTATCAGTCATTACAACTATGAAGGCTCCATGTTTCACAGCTCATGTATTATTAGTGTTTTGGGGTTTGTTGCTTAGGGAAACAGAATATCAGATTAGATAAACCATTATTTGGATCTGGCAGGATTTATCTTTTGCTCCTATTTTCTCTATTGTGAATCATTTAGTAATGCAATCCTATTAATGCAGATTTGAAAGAAATCCATCATGGATTTATCTGAAAATAAAATAGAATGATCTGCTAAGACACAGTTAGTTGCAGCATGAATAAGCAGCAACACAGATTTGCCTGGCTTCTCTTAATCTGTATTCAAAATAATGGAATTATGCATCAAGTTTTGTAATTTTTAGCTCCAACTCTGTCTCGCTCTCTGTGTAACATACAAGTTTACCTACAGTAAAGTGCCATTCAAATTGGATTGGCTGCTGCTGACTTAGTTGACATGCTCATGTAGGTTTCTTGGCAGAAATATGGGAATGGGTTTTTAAAAAGCTTTTTAATAATCAGATCTGCAGCCCAGTGTTTCCTAAAGGTAAGCTATATTTTCATAGTTCTTGCACTAAATAAAAAAGTCTTTAAATTATGAAAATTAGGCATGAAAAAACCTGTGGATTTTATATTTTTAAAAGATTGTTATTAAAAAAAAAAACTTCACAGATCATCTAATAGTACTTGTCACACTGGTATGGATAATTTTAGGCTGATTTATGAATCATCTCTAACTTGGATACTTGTTGGTGCACTGGATCTCTCACAATACCGACTCACAAGCAATCCATTTTTTTAAAAAAAAATATGTTCTTCATATCCCTGGCAGAATATCTTGAACCATGCTTGTTATTTTTCCCAAGTACCTCAAAATACCCTCAATTAGTCCTGAAACTGGAAAAAGAGAAAGCAAAGAGATGTAGCACAGACAACACCTATGTTTACAATGATGGCAGTGTCCTCCAGACAATGCGTAGGGAAAAAAGCAACAAAGTTATAAAAGGCTAAGAAAAATAAAAACATATTGTAATAGCTGTGTAAGCAAAATGTTTATCTAATCAAAAGTTCAAAACCTTTATTGTCAACACACAACATTTGTACAATGAAATTGAATACATATTAAAATTAAAAATAACCATGTTGGGTCTGTGAAGATTCTATAGTTAGCTAATTATTTGGGGGTGGGGGGAGGTTGTACCAAACAACTAAAAGATTTATGAATCGTTACATTTGTGGAAACCTTATGGAAACTTCTGTATGGAAGAGTCATCAAGTAAGTCTTAAGGAACTGCATAGAAGTCCTAACTGAATTAAAGTCCTATTGATTTGTTGGACCCATCTGTGTAGATGAGCCAGCAATGTGTGGCAGCAACCCAAAAATCAGATGCAATCCTAAATTGCATTAACAAAGGGATACAATCAAGATCAAGCACTCTGTAAAGCTTTAGTAAGACCACACCTAAAATACTGCATCCAGTTTTGGTCACCGCACTATAGAAGATGTTGAGACTTTAGAAAAAGTGCAGAGAAGAGAAATCAGGATGTTTACGGGATTGGAGACTAAAACATATGAAGAACAGTTACAGGAACTGTGCATGGCTAGTCTAGTGAAGAGAAGGACAAGGGGAGACATGATACCAGTGTTCCAATACTTGAGGGGCTGCCATAGAGAGGAAGGGATCAAGGTATTTTTCACCTGAAGGCCCAACAATGAAATAATGGATGGAAATTGATCAAGGAGAGATTCAACCTAGAAATAAGGAGAAATTTTCTGATTGTGAGAACAATCAACCAGTGGAACAGCTTGCCTTCAGAAGTTGTGGGGGCTTCATCACTGGAGGCCTTCAAGAAGAGATTGGACTGCCATTTGTCAGAAATGGTGTAGGGTCTCATACTTGGCCTGGGGGTTGGACTATATCACCTACAAGGTCCCTTCCAACTCTGTTAATCTGTTAAACTTCAAAGATTTCTTGATAGCAATGAGGGATGGATAGAGATTGAGATGGAGAAGGAGGGAGGGAGGGAGGGAGAGAGAGAGAGAGAGAGAGAGATTAGAATTTGAATTTCAACTGTCATCCTAGACCAAGGGTGTCAAACTCAAGGATTGGGGGCTGGATTTAGCTCATGGGGTACTTAGATATGGCCTCTGGGGCCACCCTGGAAACAGCAAATGACTGTCCTACATTGCTTCTGCCAGTGAAAACAAGCTCCTGAGCCCCATTTTTGGCCACCACAGCCTCCTGCAACACTCTGCCAGTGAAAACAGAATCTGGGAGGCCTGCCCTCCCAAGTTGTTTTCACTGGCAGAGGGTTGCAGGAGGCCATGGTAGCCAAAAATGGAGCTCAGGAGCCCATTTTCACTGGCAGAGTGCTTGAGCCACCATAGGTGCCCCTGACATGAGTGATGTTGAGTTGGCCATGCCCACCCTGGTCATGCCCATCCCAGCCACCCGAGGTCAAACACAACCCTGATGCAGCCTTCAATGAAATTGAGTTTGACACTCCTTTCCTAGACTATATTCCAAATATTTGGAGACTAGAAGGAGTTTATCAAATAGATCCTGATAAGGTCAGATTTTTTAGCAGCTATATCAAAGAATGATGTAAATTTAGACAAATTTATAGTTGCTTCCTCAACAAATCCCATGATAAAATCCATCCATTTATTCCCAATGGATTGATCCCCATATTCTCCTTGCTTTCTTTTCTTGCCTTACAAAATATTTTGTGAAATATGCTTCCTATCACAAAAAACAGCTACTTGAAAAGATAATAGAAACTCTAAAGCTAATCCCACCCAATATGAAAAAGAAATTACATTTTCTTGTACCACAAAAGAATAATTTGTGTACATTGCAATGGCTGAGAACTGTGGCTTTCTTCTTATCTGCATCACATCCCCTCATCACAAACAGAGCAGGCCAAACAATTTATTTTCATGTTATTTTGCAAAGGATTCAACCAGCTGAAATCCCTGATAAATTTGTCCTGCTTTGTTGTTATGATGAATCATTGTGTATTTTTCTGCTGCATTGGCTAATCTCACTCCACAGTCTAGGGCTTGTATGTGCATTAAGAGATAAATTGGACAGTGACCTCTACATAACAATGTTACCGCCAATGCTAAGAATGAACTTGCAACTAAACCCCTTAACATCATCTGGTTCTGTGCCTTATGCACGACTAGCCTTTATACCCTACCATTGGGTAGAGAAGGCTAATGCTGATGACTCCAGCTTAACAAGAATTCAAAATATATATCTGAGAAAATGGATCAAACGTTTACTTTTTGATATTTACTTTGAAAAGTAGAGATAATTGTTATAAAACCCAAGTCAATGTGCTGTGAGAAGAGCAAAGAGTGAAGGATTTAAAGCCTAGGGCAGTGGTGGCGGACCTTTTACTTACCGAGTGCCAAAAAGTATGTGCTTTGTGCATGCCAGCTGCGCTTGCATGCAGCTCCTCCATGTGTGTTGCATGTGCAACCACACCACCTGCACATACATGCAGCTTTTGCTCAAGCAATGCACATGTGCTGCATGCAGGCACTCACACACATGACCAATCATGTGTGCATGTGCAGGACAGCTCCGAAGACCAGCTTGATTTCCTGCTGCAATCACACGCATGCACAGCAGAGGCCCAAAGACCACGTAGGTCTCTGCAATCACACATGCATGCATGTGCAATTGCATGTGCATGCTCAGTTGGAGGTAAGTTGGCTGGCAGCTTGTGTGCCCAGCAAGTGGGCTCTGAGTGCCACCTGTGGCACCTGTGCCATCTGTGGCACCTGTGCCATAGGTTCGCCATCACGGGCCTAGGGTCTGATTTCTTAAAAGAAAAATGTTTAAGTTGAAGACAATTCTTGCAGAGCAAACAATCCAACATTCTAGTTTGGTTGGTATCATATGGTCAACTTTCAAATCAAACAGCTTTTTCAGCCAAACATAGAAATGAATGTACTGGACCACATTTTAACCATGGGAACAGCAACTTTTATCAGGCAAAACAGAATATAAAATAACAGGATTGGAAGGGATCTTGGAAATCTTCTAGTCCAATAAACTGCTTGAGCAAGAGACCGTACATCATTCCAGACAAATAATTGTCCAATATCTCCTTAGAAACCTCCCATGACAGAGCACTCAGAACTTCTGGAAATAAGCTGTTCCACTAATTCCTTTCTACAGCTCCTTAGTCCCCTGTAGTAAATAAGTTTATCAACCTTATGGTCCTGTAATAGAATTTAAAGCTTTACTTGTTAGGGTGTAGTGTTCTCCTCCCATCAGCAGATGGCACTGCAGAGTCAATTTTCCAGCAGGGATCTGTCTTGAAAAGTTCTATTTTTGTCTATCTTAGCATATCAACATTTCCAGGTTTATAAAATCTTTTAAGTCCATCATTCCGGCATCTTTAAAAATGCTTATTCTCAGGTATTCTAGGAGCCCCTCTTTGCTTCACCACTCCTACAAAGCAGCTTTAGGCTCCATACAGAGCCCACAAGCAGGGGAAGACCTGTGGGAGAGCAGAGCTACCCTTTCTCCCAGCTGGAGCTGACCAGGACAGGAACCGGAAGCCAAGCTGTTCCACTAATTGATTGTTCTCACTGTCAGGTACTCCTTAGTTCTAGATTAGATCTCTCTTTAATGATCTGTTACTTCTTGCCCTGCTCTCTGGGGGGAGTGGGGAGATAAGATCAACTGCCAATACTTGACAGCCTTTCAAATATTGGAAGACTACTATCCTGTCACCCTTATTTCTCTTCTTTGTTAGTTCAAGTTCAAACCTTTATTGTCAATGCATAACATGTGTACAATAAAATTGAATTAGCCTCCATTGGTGCAACTACACAAGATCACAGAATACATCTCAGGACTAAATAAACCCAGTAAATAATGGGGCTAGGCACACATTTCCACATACATATGTATATATTTTTCTATCGGTATGTACATATTACACATTGCACTGGCACTGTAAATCTGTCATATTAAGTCTAGTTGTGGTGTTATGTTGCATAGACTAGTAGACATACTTAGTTTCCACAACTGTTCATTGTGAAGTTTAGTGTCCATACCGCTTATCATCTTTGTTCTTTTCTGTACTGTTTCTAAAGTCTCTGCATCTATTTGGTATCACGGTGACCAGAACTGGACATAGTATTCCAAGTGTGGTCATTACTGGCACAGTATAAAGCTGCACCATCACTTCATATAAGTGATGCTATCCTGCATTGGCATTTTTGGCAGCTGCAGCACATTGCTAGCTCATACTTAATTGGTCATCTACTAATATTCCTAGATCCCTCTTGCAGTTACTCCCATTGAGCCAGGTACTACCTATTCTACACTTGTGCACTTGCGGGGACTTCCTCGGAAAATGACTAACTGAACACACTCATGGGGAGAGATCTCTGAAGGATTTCTCCCTGGAGTGTTGCTCTTCTGCCTTCTAAGTGAAGGGATTTGGTATCCCATCAGCTTTTATAATCACCCAGTCTCTTTTTTTTCAGTAAGACCAAAGAATTTGAAAGAATACAATAAATTTTGTAAATAATGGTGACAGTTTACAAAAATTACCAGGTGCAAATAGAAATATACATTACTTCCATAGCAAGGAAGATAAAGCAGGAATGGTTACATTGATTATTTTATTTAAAGAGGAAAATATGTTCTTATTTGGATATCACTTCTGGAATTTGTACTTCTGAAAAAAAATGAAATGTTGATCTTGGTTTTGTTGATTAGAAAGACTAGGTGTTGTAGAAATGGCTAGTTATATATTAATGTATAAAAGCAAAAAGTTGAGGTTGGAGTGTATTTATCTTGTACTATGCTAGGAAGCGTGGGTAATTGCGGGAGCTCCTCGGAGCTCCCATATTACACCTCTCCTGCGTGAGCTGCATTGGCTCCCTGTGGCCTTTCGGGTGCAATTCAAGGTGTTGGTGCTTACCTTTAAAGCGCTCCATGGCTTGGGACCGCCTGTTGCCACTGTCAGCCTCCACCTGACCGGTGCATTCCCACAGGGCAGGCCTCCTCGGGGTCCCACTGTCAGGACGGTGTCATCTGACAGCCCCGAGGGTACGAGCCTTCTCTGTGGCTGCGCCCTCTCTGTGGAATGAATTGTCCCCAGAGATTCGGACCATTGCGGACCTGCGGACCTTCCAGCGTGCACTAAAAACCCACTTATTCCAGCAAGCTGGTCTGGCCTAATACCTAAGGGGTTTTAAAATTGTTTGAATTCTTCAAATTTTAAATGTTTTAATTTTTTGGTTTTTAATTTTTATTTCGGCCAATCTATTTAATCTGTTTTTATTGTATTTTAACTTTTGTCAATTTTGTTTTTAGAAAGCTGTACACCGCCCCGAGTCCTTTGGGAGAGGGGCGGTATAGAAATTCTGTTATTAAACTGCAGGTTTCCAGACTGCCTTGAAGGCCCTATTGACACCTACCTCACTCCCATCCCTAGCAAAGCTAATGCACAAAAATTCAGATTCGTTCCTGAAAAGTACTTGTCAAATCCTCCCTCTGCCAGAGAATCTGGTGGTTTATCATTTGTTTGGGATTTATGGATTTTAATGTGGAATTTAAATTAATAGTTGTTACCCTACTTTTCTGGTAGGTCAATGGGTAGGGACTTTTATTTTAACAGTCCTTTATGTTTTCCCCCCCAGACCCTTTCGATGTTGATTCAGGAAAGGAATTTTCTATTCTCAATGGGCCTTGCAGTACCACAGAGTAAGTCTTCTAAAGCAGGGGTCTCCAACCTTGGCAACTTTAAGACTTGTGGATTTCAACTCCCAGAATTCCTCAGCCAGCTTTGCTCTGCTGGCTGAGGAATTCTGGAAGTTGAAGTCCACAAGCCTTAAAGTTGCCAAGGTTGGAGACCCCTGTTCTAAAGGATCCTTTAAGTGTCTGTAGAGACCGTTTGTTAGAGAGTAACCCTGATCTCCATTGGTTAGCGCAACAGCTGCAGATGAGAGCTCCTCTGAGGAGACCCCGGAGGACAGCAGCAGCAGCAGCAGCAGCGATGAGGAGCTGAACACAGCCTGTGCTGGAGCCAGTAAGTCAGCCGCAGGGAGACAAAAGAGCATTCTCAGAGAGAAGGAAGATCACTGCATTGAGTAACAAGGTTTTGCTCAGAGTTAGGATACAGATTTGGACCACGTCCTTCCAGTCTGAAATACTTCATTCAGCCCATGGGTCTTGTCCATCAACTGAGCTGTTTGATGAACTTCATTAATACACTGCTTGACAAATAGATTTTATTAATGCAACATCCATATCCTGGTCTTATTTTTTTTACTTAGTATCTCAATTATTCCAAGAATTGTTTTGAAATGATGGAGGAAAAACCAGAAGCAACTTCCTCATATCTGACATTGCTACTTTTTGGTTGTTTTGCTATTTCAGTTCTTAATATGTTGTGGATGGATAGTTGATAATAAATGCTCTAAACCAAAAATTATAGTGGAAACTGGCTTCTCATTGTTTTTGAAGGGGCAAGTGAGCGAAAACAAGACCAATTACTAGTACGTGTTCCTCATCCTGCAGTTGGCTAGTCCCAGGAAATGTAAAAGGAAGCAAGCAGGATTGAGCAGAATTGACTTAGTAGGAAGTAGAAGAAAGTCATGTTAATTTTATCTAAATAACAGAATTGGAAGCGACTTCGGAAGTCTTCTAATCCAACCCCGTTCAAGCTATATCATTTTAGACAAAAGGTTGTCCAATCTCTTCTTAAAAACCTCCAGTGCTGGCTTTGGCAGAGGCAGCCGCAGCTGAATATTAACTGCAAAGTTAAAGTACTTCCGTTTTACATATCTGATGCTTTTATGAAAAAATCAGTACACTCCCCCCCCCTCCTCCTAGAGCATGCTAATATGTTTTCTGTGGGCAGCTTACAAAACCATATTCATTTATAGTATAAAACAACAGGCGTCTCTATCATTGGGCTCCTGGATCTCAGCATACAGTACATCGACCGTTGTATGCTTTTGAATCCGCTTCAGGGGATACCTGTGGAAGACACTGTTTTGCATTGTTCTCTCTGATGGCTTTTGATTTCTAGAATCAGACTAGAAAAGATTTGATGTAATTCCAAAAAGGAGACAAAAATCTGGATCCAGGAAATTGCAGACCAATCATCTTGACATCAATATCTGGGAAAATACTTGAAAAGAGCATCAATTAGTGAATTTGTGAACATTTAATGAACAAGGTGATTACTGGAAGCCAGTGTGAGTTTGATAATAGATCAAGCCAAACAAACTTATTGCCGTTTTTGAGTGACTAAATTAGTGAATCAGGAAAATTGTGTGAATATATTTGGACTTCAGTAAGGTATTTGACAAAATAGACCACAGCCTACTTCTCTTTAAGATAAATCAATGTGGAACAGACTGTATTACCACCAGTTTGATTCACAGTTGGCTGACCAATCACATTCAATGTGTAATCCTCAGTGGAGCTACATCTGCATGGAGGAGAGCATGTTGTAGGGTTTGGGTCTTGGGCCTGGTGTTCATCAACAACTTCATAAATGATCTAAATAAGGGGCTAAAAGGAGAACTCTTCAAACTTGCAGATGACACCGAGTGGCTTTGGAAGATAGATGCAAGATTCAGAAGGATCTTGACAGACTTGAGCACTGGGACCTATCCAATAAGATGCAGTTCAGTGATGAAAAAAGTAAGGTCCTGCATTTAAGAAGGAAAAACAAATGCACAGACATAGACTAGGAGGCATCTGGGTCAACAGTTGAAATTGTGAAAGGGTCTAAGTGTCCTGGTGGATCACAATGAGTCAGCAGTGCAGTGCCACTGCTAAAAATGCAGTTCTAGGCTTCATCAGCAAAGGGATGGAATCACGATTATGGACGTGATAGTTCTGCTTTATACTGCTCTGATGAGACCACACTTGGAATCCAGTTCTGGTGACCACAATTCAAAAAAGGTGCTAAGGCCCTGGAGAATAGTGCAGAGAAGAGCAACAGATAAAGGGCTGGTAGCTAAATTTTACAAAGAACAGCTAAGGGAACGAGGTATGTTTAGCCCAATGAAGTGAGGGCTCGGGAGACATGATATCTACTAATACTTGAAGGCCACCACAGGAAAGAAGGCATCGAATTATTCTTCACAGCACCTGAGGGCAGCACAAGAAGTAAATGGGTGGCTGACCAGCCTGAGATTCAACCTGGAAATGAGGTATTTCCTGACAGTTAATCATTGGAGCAGCTTGCCTCCTGGAGTTGGAGCTGCTCCATTGCTGGAGGTTTTCCAGAAAAGATTGGCAATAATTTGCCAGGTGATATAGGAACTTCTGCTTTGGGCAATGGATTGGCGTAGAAGACCAGAGTCCTTCTGGCCCTAGGAGTCTGCCAGTCATATCCACAGTCCCTTATTTATGGAGCACGGGAGGAGCAATGCAGGGTTCCTGTCTGTCCCCTTCAGATGGAACTCAATTATAGTTCTGAAATGATTCTGTCAAAGTGCTGACCCAGTGTCTAGACGCTGTATGGGCCTGGATGTGGAGAACAGATTGGGGCTCGAGAGCAGGTAGTAATAGTGGCCAAAAGGACATCTGGGTCACCAGTTGTACCTATTTCTGGCTCATAAGCCCTTCAGAAAGTGACTTGTGCCTGGGTCATCTTGTGATTGGATTGCTAGGGTTCTCTGCATGGGACCACCCTTGAATACCACTTGGAAACCACAGCTAGTCCAGAATATAGCGGTGTAGGCAGTCCATGGGCGCAGGATGATATATGCACATCCTCTGCTGTTTCACGAGTTACACTGGTTACTCTTTGGTTTCTGGTGCAATTCGAGGCACTAGTGCAGGGGTATCAAACTAGGCCCACAGGCTGCAGGGTGTTTAGATCCAACCCACTGGGCCAGCCTGGAAATAGCAAAGGACCGCCCTGCGGTGCCTCTGCTAGTGAAAATGGGATGTGTGTGTGGCCCCCCTTCACCCTGTTGTTTAGCCTGGACGCAACCCCAATTCCCTCACTAACCTGCTTTTCAGCTCCGTTCTCCGGCATTTCAGGGCAACAAAAGGCCATACGACTGCCATTAAAAAAAAGTTCAGTCAGACCAGACTGAAATTAGAAGTTGATTTGGGGCTTTGATGATTAGATACAGGGTTATGGAAATAATGTAGACAAATGTTAAATCTTAGAGTAAGAGTTTATATATATCTGAACCAAAGATTTTACACTTTCACACTTTCTTTCCTGAGCCTTTTCTTTCAAATCTGTTTATTTTTGTATTTTTTTATGTATGAAGATCAAAGACTCAGCCATTGTAATTCTACATTCCTTATTTGCAGAAATCATATCAAAATTTAGAATGAAATCCATTGGGAACATCTCGTATAAGGCAGGCTCTGAATCTAACGCTCCGGATTCCTCTAGCAATGCCACCCAATGGACCCAGAAAGCATGATGGTGACTCCTGCTCTCTGGAATGATATATACCTGGAAATCCATATTGTCCCCAGGCTATTGATTTTTCACAACTTGCTGAAGACTGATTGTTCTCCAGGCCTTGGAATTCAGTATGTTTCAGTCATCCATCTCTTCTTTGATAAAAGATTTGAGTTTTCCTTCATTGTGAACCATCCAGAGTTCTGTGGCCTCAAAACTGTAATATTAAATAGGAACTAAAATACTGCATTGTAAAATGTTAATCTTATAATAAACCTCCTTTACTTGACTCCAGTTTGATACTCTGAGGGATCTTTCTGCTCTTTAGTGCCTAATTTGGCTGATGGTACTAGAGATAGCCTTTTTTCAGTGCAGCCTAATGAGGCCAAAACTTTGTCTTTTGCCATAGTATGGACAAATTTTAAATCCAAACCAATTAAAAAACAAACAACTCCACTTACAGTTCATTGCAGCAAAGTTTTTCTCAAAATGTTTTTAACTTGTTCTGTTAAAGCAAGGATCTCAGGTGGCTAAGAGTATCATAAGAACGCAAAAGCAAAATACTGTATATGCTAATGGTGGCGAACCTATGGCGTGTGTGCCAGAGGTGGCACTCAGAACCCTGTTGCCACAGCTCAACTCCACTGTGTTTCTTCATTGTGTTTCTCACCGTTGTTTGCAGGGAAACAGAAGTTTCCCTGCAAACAGCAAAACAGAAGAGAAAGAAAAAGATCTTGCCTCTTGCAGAGCTGCCAGTGTTGCAATGCCCCACCTCCCACCGGCTAGTTAGTTTTTGGCTCTCCGCTGGGTGCGCCCACGCAACACAAGACTTGCAGTTTGGGCACTTGGTCTCTAAAAGGTTCACCATCACTGTTATATGCTTTGGGTCTCATCACTTAAGTGGAGAATGAGAACCCCCAAGAGAATTGTACCGCCACGACCCCATTGACTTTCTGCAAACTGCTTGAGACACAGCATTTCTGTTTGACTTTTGTCTCTGGCCAGTTGTCTTCTTTCACTTGATATGCTGTTTATTCTTTTAATGATCTGTAAGGCACCTAGAGTCACTGGCATTGGGCAGCCTGAAAATGAAATACTATGAACGGATCAGGCCTCCTGATGATCACCCACAAGAGCTTCATGTGAATATGCATAAAGGACAGCATGCATAAAGGACAGAACTGCAAGGCCTGAATCGGCTGAAGATGGAGTAGAAATTCTCCCAGCATCACTTTTGGCAACCCACCATCCAAGCAGCAACTGAGCTCATTTGGTTTCCTATGAAATCTTTCATCAGAATGTCATGGTGTCGTTGGCAGCTTGCATTTGGATGTGAAAAACATTTTTTTTTTCCTAACTTCAGAACAAAGTAGGCCATAACTGTAAGTAGAATAAGTGGGAACTGGCTGTTCCTTACCAATCCTATAAAAATTATTAATTTTTAAAAAAGGCTTAACATTTGCTATAGCAAACAGTTATTGGAGCCAAGAGTGACACACTAACAGTAATTTTAGCATAAAATTGTATTCTTGGGCTTTGGAGTAGGGCAAAAAGCTGGAGCCCATGTAGCTATGGACTGAATTTCTCACAGTTTTTTTTTTTTTTAAATCTCAGCTTATCTCAGGTTTTTCCTAAACTTGCTTTGAAACATATTTTATGTTTGTATATGTCAGTTGCCTGGAGATGCTACTTAATTGAACAGGGATTCATGAACAAATGCAGGATTAGGAAAAATGCTATTCTTTGACTACTGTGTTTAGACTTTTCCTTTTGTGCCTGACAAACAACAGAAAAGGTGGAGACGGCAGCAATAAATCCAGTTTGTAGTTTGGCAGCTATTGCCTTCACGATGCAGTAAATCAACATGGCTTTAGATTTTCTGAATCTATCAAGAAAACCTGCACTTTCTGCTTTGACCTATCCACTTTTTTGTCTCAGCAATTAAAAGCCAATTGAGGAATGGCCAGGAAGTCCAATGGAGTCCTGAACACAGGTTGAAAGCAGAACACTGGATGCTTCTTTCCAAGTCCAGAATGTTTTTCAAAACCTGAGTTTTTGACATCCCCATCAGGAAACCAGGTCTGACTGTTATCTAAGGTTGCCCAAATATTAGGAAGATTATGTGGCAAATGTTGCCTAGATTCAGACTAGACTGCTGGTCTTTTAAAGAAGATGGAGGTGTGCTTCCTCCTGATCCAGTGGAGCTCTGGTTTGCTGGAAGTGATTCTTGGTAAAGGGTTTAGGAGGGCTGAACCACATCTTCAACCCTCGTCCCAGTGCTTCATGTTCAGATAATTCATCCTGGATAATTCAACCAGCCCTGGAGGAGAATTGGCATATTCGGGAGTTCTCTGGAAAGTTCCTGTCATGGAATGATAAGTCCTGCAGATTCCTGATAGCTTTTTGCTTTTTTCAGTGAACAGATATTAATACTCATATTTTAACAGTCATTAGTTATAGTTCAAAAAGAGTCAGATTACATAGCAAGATCCAGACCTAAGCATAACAACTTTTTAATGAACTCTTACAAATCTGTCAAAGAATGAAAGAAATCTCAATACAAAATTTCTCAATTTTCCAAGCATTTCTGCTCTTTCCATCATTGCCTTTTTAGTGCGTCCAGATACAATTTAATTGCATTTTATAGACGCATGAAAAGCAGTTAAAATATTTAAAAAAACCTCCTAGTATGGTTTGCTGATAGCCACAGCAGGCAAACCCATCTATGAAGCGTCAGCCAGTGTTTCCATTCAGCCAGTGTTTAACTACTGCACATCAAGTTGTGCTATCTGCACTGTAGAGCAGTTTTTTTCTCCAGAAGTGATGTAATATTGAAGAAATGGGGAAGAAAGTGAGACAAAAAACTTTATAGAAACAGTTTATTTACTCTAAACAGCAACACAGACAAAACTCCATAAACACAAAGGAGGTGACGCAGAATCAAGATGCGGCTGACTTTGGATCCAAGGCATTTATGCAACAATCTAATTTCTTATTGGTAGAAAACAAAAGGGAATGGAGAACATGGTTTTTTTTTTACCAGCCAAGTAGAGGCAAAAAAACAAAAAAACAAAACAACCCCCCCCAAACATTTTAAAGCGTGCCTGCATCTGAGAGCAAAGAAACTAGAAATACTAGTGAATTTATAGAAGTATAAAAGTTTATAGTTTACAGCAGTTGAAATACTGACATCAATATTAAAA
>JAEANM010009269.1:0-12526 GCA_017656035.1 Myanophis thanlyinensis
TAAATAAAATAAATAAATAATACTTCAGAATAGGCATAATATCTCATTTAAATCCCTGTGGACCTGTGACACGTTTATATCCATTGATGGTGGCATTTTGTTAAAAATCTGTAAGCGTGTAGCTTTAGTTGCAGGAGTTTCTAATTAAAATTGAGTTTAGATAAGTCACTTTGCATATTTTCAATTTCACATCATAGCAGTTGTGCCCTCCCTCTTTAGTGTTTGGTGGTTGGAGTTCAGTGACTAATTTGAAGTCAATCTACAGTTGATTTACAACTGCAGCTTGCTCAAAACAGATGCAAAGAAAATATTAATTCTGACTAAGTCTAAATGACTCACTACACTTAAATTGGAGGTTCTTCAAAAATGATATCATATGGCTTCTTCCACAAATAAGGTGTTCAAATTGTGCAAGGGTTTTCTTTTTCTTTCTCCTTTTTTCAGTTTTCCAAGAAAAGTACCTTAGCCATTTTAGTAAATGTTTAAAATCCATTGTGGTAAAAAAAAATGACTATGGAAAATAGCATCTTTGTATTTCACCACTTTATTCACAACTAGTATTCTGAGTCATGTCTGCTTATTTCAGTACCGAAAATAAGCCTTTATTACTCTTCATTCCTTTTTGGTTTTCAGTACCAAAACAGGAATGAAAGAGTTAGATGGAATCTGTTCGGTTTCATGCATCATCGAGAGACTTCTGAGCCAAGTGGCTGCTGCAGAATCTTTCTCTCCTAATGATGCTAGAAGAGCTAAAAAAAAAAAAAAAACCACAGGAATCAGCACTCAGTTTCCCAAAGGATTCTTTAATGAATAAATAACCCTTTTTGAAAAAGAACTTGACAATTATTTTATTACAGAGAAATTAAAATTTTCTGAATATATCAAATCACAGAAAAATGTGTATATACATTACATTTCTTTGGTCTGTTTCACCTTATTTTAAATGCCCAATCTATATTTATATGTATTCACATTTATTTGCACTTTGCATTTTAGCTACTTCGCTCTCTCAAAAGAATTCATAGTGGTTCAGCATTAATTATATAAAAACCAAATGTGCAGAAGTATGATAAAGCAATACAATTGTAGCATCAAGACAATAATATATCTGGTAATAATGACTATTTTTTTTGTAAAACCCTTATAAAAATTAAGCTCATGAATTTTTCTGCACATTCAGAATGTAACAAAAAGGATATAAAGATGGACATAATAATGGCCTGTCATATATAGAAATAGTGGGAAGAAACTTTGTATTATGGTGTACAAATGAGTGCACACAAATATACAGAGAGAGAAAGTCATAAATAATTGTTATTCCTACTGATATATGTGACAATTGCTAAAATAGACTATATCTGAAAAAGTCAACTAACTAGCCCAATGATGGTGAACCTTTTAGAGACTGGGTGCCCAAACTGACTTGTGTGCGCGCATGCTCGCACAGCAGAGAGCCAGAGACCAGCTGGGAGGCAGGGCATCACATCGGCAGCTCTGCAAGATGTGAGATCTTTTTCTTTCATTAATGTCTGTTTCGTCATTTGTAGGGAAACTTATCCAATACAGTAGAGCTGGGGTGATGGCATGCGTGCCCACAGAGAGGGCTCTGAGTGCCACCTCTGGCACGTGTGCCATAGGTTTGCCACCACTGAACTAGCCACTTGTATTTTTGAAGCAAATCCTAATAATAACATTGGTGAATAGAGCATACAGCTGAAGAATGGGAACAGAGAATATTATGTTCTATTGGGCTAAAATTTATTAAATCCAGATTTAAGCATTTATATAAATCCAGATTTGGATATTTATATTAATAGTCTACTAAATAGAGATGCAGATTTTTGGGAGATAGGTTAAGATAATATTAGTGATGCCACCAAATCTCAAAATTATTCTGCTTTTAAATCAAATACAACTAAGTTTATAATTTTTCAATCCCTAAAATAATAAGATTTCATTCCAGCAAAGTTTTAATGCATTCAGGATGTAGACCAAAGTTGAGTTAACCATTTGTTATTTGCTTTGCTGAAGAACTACATAAAGATCCAAATTTGAAGTACAAAATGTAATTTGGTGTGAGGGATTGTGATGTAAAGCCATGAAAAGATGCAGCCACTTTAAGAGGTTCTCAACATTTGCTATAAGCTTACCTGAATCGTACTTTGGGCTCTGAATCACATTTTGCCCTTTGAATAGAGGCAGAGAGCAGCTCTCTGAAAGGCCCTTGAAAACTCTGCACTGTTTTTGTTCTACCATTTTTACAGCTATCCAGATTTTATTTCTGTAACTATTTTTTCAGAGAAAATGATAAAAACCCACTTGAAATGCACAAATATACAGAATATTTTAGCCATACTGTTAGCTTGACATCTTTTATATTAGAAGCAGAAGCAGATTTTCTAAATAGTCTTAAAGACAAAAGAAAGGGCACCTGAATCTACTATTTTCTCCAAGTCAGGCTGCTGTTGTAAACAACATGCATGAAATAAAAGCCAGTATGATGTGTTGCAATCCCCATATTACTTCATCAAAATTCATAGGCAAATATTCAAAAACAATCTAAGAATTTGTAACAAACAACTTTTGTTTAGATTTATAATACAATACTGTATAATACAATACTGGGTAAGCAAATTATGATTTATGACATTACATCATCAAAAAGATATGAATCCAAGTTTGGAACTGGCAGAAACTTTATGTATGTTCTTCACATCAATCCTCCATGTCAATTTAAAAGTACAATCCAGTTCATATTTACTTGAAAAAGGGTTGCTATTTTTCACTAAGATTTCACCTTTCTGAAGAGATTTAGAATTTAAATCTTATTTACAGAAACTCAGCAGAGATGAAATTCTGCAGGTTCTAGCCTATTCGCTAGAACCAGTAGTAAATTTTCTAAGCAGTTTGGAGAACCGGTTGTTAGAAGAAATCTCCTTTTGGTTTTTTTCCACTTTATAGGGTTAATCATGTAAGGCAGGCAGGAAAAAAACATGCTGGTATTATTTCTAGCCTAATCTTTATTGCCCTGCTTACAGAAACTACCCACCCAGTTACATGACCAGCAAGCCATGCCCACCAAACCACGCTCATAGAACTGGTAGTAAAAAAAATTGAATTCCACCACTGAACCTCAGCAACATATTTGTTACTCACTGGAGTATTTGAAATAATATTCTGACTATTAAAGAATACGTTACTCTCTAATTAATAATGACAGAAATATTGTATTATCGTATAACTAACTATTCAGTTTAATATAACACAATGAACAAGGTTGGAAGTGAGTTTAAAGGAATGCAAGAGGGTTTGTCATTACTCTCCCACTGATAGCGGTTCTTGGTTTCTGTTGGAGGTCATTTTTGAAGTACACTTACTTCAGGAGCTTCAGGAGCAACTTATTAGGTAGTATGGAGGTACCTGACAAGAAGAGCAAACTTAAAATTTCTATGTGCTTGCAGAATTTGCCATTGGCCCTCTGGATTAGGGCCATAGTCTTGAAGCACAGTTCTCATTTTAAAATCAAATTACATGGAAAAGTTTTCTCTGAGGCAAGCACAAATGTATAAGCAATATATTTCCAGAAAAAAAAAATCCCCTAAAAAAATACTAGCAAAGAAATTGTGTACCATTTGAAAAAAAAAAAGCCCTCTGGAGTACAATACCAAACACAGAAAATCCCTCTGATATTAATGAGAATTTTTGCTTTCGTTCACATAATAGTATGCATTCTAAAACTTTGGCAAAGTCACATAGTATTTATTTTAGGACATTTTTTTAATTTTTCGCTCAATGTGAAAAATACAGAGATATTTTATTTTTCATTATATATATGTATATATAAAAATTAAATTCCTGAATATACTTGTGTACTGAAATAAAAACATTTGACTTTCTCTGTTATATTACTGTTTTATGTATTCCAATTTTTCAGAATATACACAAATCATTATAAATATATAAACAAAAGAAAATAAAATGAGGCTTATAATAAAACACCCACAGCATTCTGTTTAGATGTATACTACTTCAAAAATACCTTATTAACTTTATATTTAACCAAGTAACGTTAGGATGCTGACACTATTTACAACAAATTTATTATGCTTCCAACAACCATATCAATATTTCTTTGCTACCCAATTTTATATTTTTACAGAATGTCAAATGAAATGTCCAAAGAACTCTACTGTATGTTACTGAGTGTTCTGTCTCTATTAGGAGTATATAATTAGGGTTGCAAGACACTGACTCTGTAATATGGCTCTGCAGTACTGGTACAGTTTAATTCCCTCACATAAAGGTATAGAACAAGCAAAAGCATTACTGAATGAACAAAAGCCTTTGAGCCATGAGAGTCTGGATGAGAGAGAATAGAGCACAGCTCAGAGGTGAAATTCAACCAGTTCTAGCCTATTCGCTAGAACCAGTAGTAAATTTTCTAAGTAGTTTGGAGAACCAGTTACTAGAAGAAATCTCATTTTTCCCACTTTACAGGGTTAATCCATCCATCCACGCCCACCAAGCCCCAATCACAGAATCGATAGTAAAAAAATTTGAATTCCATCACTGGTGCAGCTCAATCCCATCAAGACACAATGGCTATGGATTTAAATTCCTCCAGATCCAGGAACTAGAATGCTTCCATCTTTCGTTCTAGATGGGGTAGCACTGCCCTGCTCAGACTTAATGCACAACCTGGAGATCTTCTTGGACTCAAAACTCTTGCTTAAAGAATAGGTTGCAGATGTGGGAAGGAGGGGGGCTTCACCCAACTGCTTCTCGTGTATCAGCTGTGCCCATTCCTGGACTAAGAGGGCTTGCTTATGGTTACTCATAACTCAAACAATTCTCAATTAGACTACTGCAATGCACTCTGCATGGACTGATCCTAAATACCATCTAGAAGCTTCACTTGGTCCAGAATGTAGCAGTGTGGATAATTATGCATACAGCTTGTTATGCCCATGTGACATTCCTACTCCACAAGCCTCACTGGCCCCCAACAGGCTTCCAGATACAATTCAAGATGTTAGTTGTCACTTTATAGCTCTACATGACTTAGGACTGGATTACGGTAGACTGCCTTCTCCCAAGAACCTCTGTCTGCTCTACACACTGTTAGAAAGAGTGCATGCTCCAGGTTTCCCCCTTTAAACACTGCCATCTGATGGGGTCTAGAAAGTATGCCCTTTTAGTGACTGCTCTGGAACCATCTCTACCCTCCTCCCCACATCTCAACATATGATAGATATGAAAAGTCATTAAGACCTGGTTTTCCCCCCAGTCATTGAGATCAATTGAGTGGAGTCCCATTTTGATTGCCATATTGCCCCTGTCTGCTTGCCATACAGATAGTCCTTGACTTACAACAGTTCATTTAGCGACAATTCAAAGCCACAAGAGCACTGAAACGTATGACCGTTTTTCACAGTTCTGACCTTTGCAGCATTCTCATGGTCACATGAACAAAATTCAATGCTCGGCAACTGATTCATATTCATGATAGTTGCAGTGCCCCGTGGTCATGTGATTACCTTTTGAGATCTTCTGACAAGCAAGTCAATGGGAAAGCCAGATTCGCCTAACAACCAGCCTACTAACTTATCAACTGCAGCGATTCACTTAACAAATATGGCAAGAAAGGTTGCAAAATGGAGCAAAACTCATTAATAAACGTCTCACTTAACAACAGAAGTTTTGACTCAATTGTTATCTTAAGTCGAGGATTGTATTACAATTTATGTTTTATAGACTAGGTTTTTTTTTTAATGTATAGTTTTGCAATTGTTTACTTTTGCTATATCTCCTCAGAATCATTGAGTTGTACTGGTTTGGAATCCACATCTGAAGTTTCATAATATAGAATGGGATTTTTGTTTGTATGATAATGTTTTTAATATATATTAAATTTATATTATGGTTCTGCAATATGTTTCAGTAAAGTCTTTTTTAACTAAAAACTAGTTTTTTTTAATTAACCAATTCAAATTAGTCCATGTTATAGAACTTAAAATAACTAACATGTGTTACTTTAACACATAAATAACAAAAGGTGTTCAAATATTTTATATATTTAAAATAGTGCTGACTCAAAATTCTCAAATAGGACTTATATTACCTTGATTTTGAATCTGTAAGTTGAAAACCAAAAAGGTGAGGCAATTCTCATCTTACTTTCCTATGCTGGTGCCAATTTTCTGACAGGCATGATTCTTCAAACTAGTTGCTGACTAGTAGACATTTTTCCCTAGATGGTAGGCAGTAACCAACAGTTTCTGACAAGAACAACTTTCTATTTAGCTTCAGTTAAGGCTCTTTCCATTTAATTTGTATGAGGAAAAATCATAGAAATACATCTTGGCAACAAAATAAAAAAATCATCTTGGCAACAAAATAAGAGATTTTCAAATGCTTTTTTGGGTGTGGTATTGAATTTGGTAAAATTTAAAGACTTGTCTAAATAACTGGTCAGTTGATGTATTTTAGCAATATTAAGTACCAAATGCCCAATTTTATTTTCAAATATGCTAAAAGAAGCTACTTGAAAACTTAATTCTACCAAGTACAATTTTTGGTTCATTTATATTGATTACCAGTAATATAATACCAGTGAATATTTTTGAATTTTCAATATTTCTGCATAAATATTACCTAAAATGTCATCTTCTTCATATGTCCAAATAAAGAGAACTATATGTCCAAATAAAGAGAACAATAAATAAATGAAAAATATTATACAGTGGTACCTTGGTATTTATTGTTAATTGGTTCTGGGAGGTGAGATGAGTACTAAAAACAATGAGTGTCAAACAATTTTTTCCTATAAGGAATAATATAATGAGTCACAAGGCAACCAACACTGACAAGTTCTATCTTGTGCATTGTATACCAAACAAATGATGAGTACCAGGACAAAATTTTTGTATCAAAATGCATTGAGTACCAAATTCAATGAGTTTCAAAGCAATTGACTACCAAGGTACCACATTTATTTACTGAGGGAAATGATCTAAATATCCAAATATATATTTCTGTGTGGCAAAAATATGTGAAATTCTAAGATTATTGGTTCATTTGAAAGAGAAATTAGAATAAAGTGTTTCAATCAATAGGATGATTTGTGTGGAAGGTCCTGCCTTATTTAAAGAACATAATTCTGTGTATTCATTATTAAAGTCTGATCTTCACAACAGAAGTATGTGGATGTGTGTTATAGCATGAACAAAGGAGATTTCTGAGGAACTTTGAAAAACAGTGGATGATGCTCACCAAGCTGGAAAAAGTTACAAAATTATTTCCAAAGAGTTTGGACTCCACAGTCTTCTGTCAGGCTAATTGTGTGCAAAAACAGATAATTTAACATCTTTATTACTTTCCCCAGGAGTGGTAAAACAACCAAGATATAGCAAGAGCAAGGTGTATAATATTCTGGGAGTTTCAAAGAGCACTAGATTAATGTCTAAGGATCTAAAAACCACTCTTGGATTGGTGAAAGTCATTGTTCATGAGATTGTCAGCAGGAGAACACTGTACAACAATGATGTGTGTGGCAGGGTTGTAAGGAGAAAGGCACTATTCCCCACAAAGAATATTGCTGCCTGTCTACAGTTTGTGAAAGACAATGTGGATAAGCCAGAAAGCTAGTGGAAGAATGTTCTTTGGATGGTGGAGACAAAAACAGAAAAATTTTATTTGAATGAAAAGTATTATGTTTGGCAAAAATTTCTACCATACAAACTTTACCACTTCTGTGAAACATGATATTGCTACCTTTGGGCCAGGACAACTTGCCATCATTGATGCATCTCTGAATTCTGAGATTACCAGCAAATTCTACAGGAAAATGCCAGGGTATCTGTTCAAGGACTGAAGCTCAAGAGAACATGGGAGCTTCAGCAAGACAATGACCCAAAACATACAATGACCAAAGAATGGCTAAAATTGAAGAAACTTAATGTTTTGGAATGGTCACATCAAAGTCCTAACTTTAATCCTATAGAAGGGTTTTGGAAGGACCTGTAGCAGACAGCTCCTATGAGGAAGCCCACCCCCATCCCTGAGTTAAAGCTTTTCTGTAAGAAGGAGTTGTTTAAAAGTCCTCAAAGCCAATGTGTAGGACTGATCAACAGTTATTATAAGTGCTTAGTTGCAATTTTATGCTACCCAAGGAGGGCATACCAGAAAACAAAGGTTCACATACTTTTGCCACACATGTGGCTTTGGACCATTTTCCTCAATAAATAAACAAACAAGAAAAATGTCTTTGACTACTTTCTTTAATTGGGTTCTCTTTATTTAATTTTAGGTCTTAGTGAAGAACAGGCCAGTTTTTATTCAGTCCATTTATGTGGACATATTGAAAATTCAAAGGAGTTCACAAACTTTAAATACCATTATATATAAGACTTTCAAAATCTGGTAACATCAATTATTTATACATTCATAACAATCTCATTCTATAATGGTTATACTGCATTTCCATCTTAGTGTTCATATCACCACAAATTAAGGCCTTTGAAAATTAAACAAAATCTTTTAACAAGATATTTTTGGGTGAAACAAAAGAAGAAAAGGAAATATTTAGAAAATAATCTGAAGTGTGTTCTTTAAATTAAATACATGTGGATTACTTAAAGCCAATATCATGATTGAAGTTAATTTAAATGAATGAGGTAATTTAGTTCACAAATCATATTGTGAACCAATAATTCAGCACATTAACCTGCTGCATTTATTAATCATTTCAGCCTTTAACATAAAACAAGAAAACATAAAGTTTTCCTACACTGAAAGTCTGAAGTAGCCCCCAAACATGTAGTTTGCTAGCCATTACTTACTTAACAAGGTTTTGGGTTACACACATGGCTACATATTCCACTGAAGTCAATGGAGCTTAGTTTAATATATACTGAATTAGTTTAGAACAGCTGTTTTGGTTTCTTAGAATTTCCCATTTTAATGCCCTATTACTGAGAAAAGAGTGAAAGAAAAAGAGAAAAGATCTTTCTAGGGCAGGGGTGGGCAATTGTGGCTCTTTTATGACTTGTGGACTTCAAATCCCAGAATCCCTGGGCAAGGCAATCTAAATAAAATGGAGAAAACATGGTGAGGTGTAAGTGTGTAAGGAACCCTTTTCAAATGTCTCCTCCATTTTATTTAGGTTGCCTTGCCCAAGGATTCTAGGATTTGAAGTCCACAAGTCATAAAAGAACCACAATTGCCCACCCCTGTTCTAGGGATAAAAACAAATATATTTCTGCAGTAGCCAATTTAAGCCCATAACAGTATATTCTCATACTAGATAAAAACATTCTAATGGAATGTTTGGTTGGCTCTTTATTTGAACTCAAAGCACTCTTTGTTCCCTTTGCTTCGAACAAGCCAGAACTGAGTGCTTATAGGGTTAAAACTAAGGAATGTGACAGTTCTCCATGTGCAGTCTACAGACCTAACTTTTCTTCTTTCCCTAGTGGGACTCTAAACTACATGAAAACAATGCAGCCCACAAACTACTACTCTGGCTCTCAAAAGTTTTGTTCATTTCATAGAGTGCTATTTATACCAGGATGACTTTTATTATTATTATTTTAAAAGTAGCAATTACTGCAAGTGTGTTGTAGGTTTGTAGTGAATACAGATAGAAATAGGCCTTTGCTTGTTTTACTGCATACTGAAAGTTATCTAATAAATGGATGATTTACACTAGATAGTTTGCTGTTCTCATAAACTAATTTTCTGAATCAGGAAATGACATTTGTACAACTATGCATCTAAAGCTGTGTCTTATCCATTGTATTATGTCAAATACTTTGGCTGAAACAATAAACTAAAACCCTGGATAATGAACAAAAGCTGTACCAAATTATTGAATTGTGTGCTATGAATATATGTCTGTATATAGAGACATATGTCAACACAAATGCTAAATAAAGGTATATGATAGGACTGAATAGATGAAAGTACCAAATGAAAACAATTTAATAGTTGAAATAAAATGCATTATTAAAAACAACTGACCAAAAAGAGTGAAAATCAAAGGAAAAATTCAAATGAAAGTGTGACAAGTGACTATAAATACCCATACTGGGTTACTGGATAATAACTAAAGAATGAATTTTTGAAAAAATAACTACAAGTCAATAAAGATGCAGGCTGAAGAAAAGAAGAGGTGGGGCAGCATGGAAAATAACAAGAGAGTCCAGGTAATAACTTCAGAACTGCTGGACAGCAAATTAAATGTGTAAAAATATGTGTTTTTCACAACTGCTTTCAATATGATCCAAACATGGATAATTCTTGTTTTTATAACAGTATAGATGAACTTAGGACCAAAAAAAAGCCCCCAACCATTTAGCAGGTAGGTTCCAGAAAGCGTTTGAGTAAGTCCTATTGCCAAGAAAAACAAGGAACAGGCAATCTGATTAAAAGACGTCTAGGTTAGCAAAGAGTGTAGCCTTTGTATTGCAGAAGAATACCAGACAAGCTGACTGTGGTGGAATACTCTGGTGCAATAATATAAAATCTTCCTTTGCTTAGTTTTCATAATCAGTGGACCACCAGCTATTTCATGGCACTGTACCTCTGTTCTTGTCTTCTCTGATTGTTTCTAAATATTCCGTCCCCCCTCCCCTTTCAGTTAACACCACAGAAAAACGGCTGTTCTCTACCACTTGCGCACAAAAGTGGCTTCTTTTATTACAACTGCTAGGTTTTCAGAGCAGCACTTTAAATTGCCGCGGAACTGTAGTTTCAGAGTTGAGAATTCGATTTGTGGGAATAAGAATATCTACCAAGGTCACGGAGTCTACCGAGCTCTTCTCTGGAATAAGGAAACCTCCCACTCTCCCCACCAGCCTTGCTGATTGCTGGAAGTCCGGACAGGCGCCCACCCAAACGGTTGAAGTCCCCCATACCTAGGTGCATGCCCAGGCACTCAGATCAGGCGAGCCTCGAAGTCCTGGGGCCCAAAAGCATCGCTCCCGAGAAGGCGGGAGGGCCACTTCGCAGGATCGTCCTCACAGCCTCAGAAGCGCAACCCACTCGTGACACTTCGCTTAGCCCTTCAGCGGCTGAAAGCCCTCGAGCCCCGAGAAGACCCGCGCCCACCTGCTGGCTGACCTCCCACTGTTACCTCTCCTTCCCCCCAGGCAGCTGCCTCTGGGAACTTACCTCCACCGAACGGAGGGAGCGCTTTGCCCCGGCCAAGATCTGGTGTCAGCACGGGAATGAAAGGGGGCTGCCGGTGGGGTCCGCGACAGTCTCTCGCCGAGTTCGACTCCCCCCTTACATCAAGATTTAGCTGCGGACGGCGGGGGCTCCGGTCCCCAAAAGCCTCCTCCCGCCTCTAAGCATGGCTGGCCAGCGCAACTCCGCGCCCCCCCTTAACGCCCAAGTCCAGCTCTCCAACAGGGGCGCCCGGTCAGGCATCCAGAGGCGAAGAAGGTGCTGGCACGCCCCACGCGTGTGTTTACCCAGCGGAGGCTGCGGGTGGGTGCGAGCCGGCTCCATTCAAATCCACGAAAGTTTGGCCATTGGTTTCAGTGGGAGGCGCCTGGTGGACCCAGAAGCTGACGGCCTCTCAGCCACCACCACCATTCCTGTGGCTAGAAAGGGGAAGGGGCTCGAATGCGCAGCACCAGCAGGCAAGAGGTCGCTTTAAAGTGTGGCTCCTAATTAATGAGTTCCGGGAACTTGAAAATGAACACCGTCGTTTTGGGGGTTGTTTTTTTTTTTTTTTTTAAAGCCACTCTTGAAGCAGATTTCCTTCAAAACCCCTTTTGTCAGAAGATAAAGAAGCAAAAGTGAGGTACTTAGCTCTTCGATTGTTAAGAAGCCTGGAGTGATGAAAGGAGAAGTTTCAAGAAGTTTCAGAAGTCTCCGCAGAGCTAGACGTCGAGCTTCTCGGCTTTAGACCTCCGAGCAGGAGCGGTCGAAAAGTAACGGGCTGCGGAGGATGAGGCTGGACCGCGCATCAACATTTGGTGCTAATTCGCGGTGACGAAAAACTAACCCCTAGCGGACGCCCAGCCTTCGGGCTGACGGCTTAGGATCACGCTAAGGGAACGTGAACGCGGGTCAAATCCGGATAATGGAGAGACGTAGAAGGAGATTCCGTTTGCTCCCTCGGATCAGATTTTAAACGCCCCACGAAATAAACCGGCAAGACATAGAAGGAGCTCGATTTGTAAAGTACGAATTTCGGCAGCGTGAAAACCCGGAATCGGACAATTTTTAACAACCGCCAATCCAAAACCGATAGTATTTGGAAAGCGGGGGAGGGAGGGCTTACCGTGCACCCCCTTGTCCAGCGTCGGTTCCCATTGAATTTTCTTGGCAGAACATTTTTGTCCAATGGGTCCTATTCGTTTGCTGCTGGAAAAAGCAGCACATTTATATAATGTATTAATTGGTTGCTATTAATGCACTTTTCTTGAGCATAGCACACAGAAGTCTGATTGTGAGCAAGGAGTGTTTTCAATGAAAGTAGAGTTATTTTAGCTGCAGACGGGTTTACATTTCTGTG
>JAEANM010009270.1:0-16473 GCA_017656035.1 Myanophis thanlyinensis
ATTTAATGGTTTTAGACTGGGTTTTAAATTTATTTCTTTGCAAATTTTTTTGTATTTTGTATTGTATTTTACTTGCTATGCACCGCCCCGAGTCCTTTGGGAGAGGGGGCGGTATATAAATTCAATAAAACAAACAAATAAAACAAACAAATTATTATTCCTTTGCCTATTAGTTTTGTTTTTATATTTAATGCTTTTTAATTATGTAATAAGATGATTGTTCATATTTCTACTGATTTATTAGACTGTTGTATATCATTACAGAGTTGCTTTATGAAAGATGGGCAGCCATATAAATTTGATAGAACAGACAGATGCTTTTCAAATTACAAAATTCCATTTCAGGCCTCTGGATTTGGGATCCTTCTTCATGGAAGAGCAAGGGAGACATGTGCATGAAGTACAGTAGATTTGGCAGTAGCCATTCCCTCCAGCTCTGATAGAAAAGCTCTCAGAGCCAACCTCCCAAAACTACAACTCCTTGAAGCTAAGTGGGGAAGCCATATTGAATATTAAACAATGAGTTCTCCATTTCACTTGCATATACTCAGCCGCAAGGAATGGCATGAAAACCATGCCTTCTGCAGTTCCTCCAAGAGCCCAGATGCTCATTGCACGACCTGTTAAGAGGATTTTGGGTTATTCAGATGAATCCTGCCAAGAGAACCTTGCAGGCTGAATTTCCTTCTGTCCACTCTACAGTAGGTCTAAGCATAGATAAAGGTAGATTTTTCCTCTGCAGGGTGTGCGCGAGTGTGTGCGCCCCAGGCTATGGAAATCCGTAGCAACTTCGGCGCAGGCTTAAGCCACAATGAAGGCAAAACTGGGAGGAGAGAGAGAGAGAAGCTGCTCCACTAGCCAGTGACCTCTGAGTGCCCTCACTTAACGAATTCAGAGAGACAAAGCCACAGACTTGGGAATGGGAGGGGGAGATAACTATGATTGCGGCATCTCTCGACCCACAGCATAAAGTCCCAGGGAAGCTGGCTAGAACCTTCGCTGTAAAAAGGCCAAGGCAGATGGGGTGGCGTGAGTGGGGAGGGGGGGGCGGAGGACGGAGAGAGCGGAGTCTTGCTGAAAGTTAAAGGAAAAATTGGTGGGGGTTTTTTGTTTTGTTTTTAGCAAACATGCCCTCCCCGTGAAGGAGCAACACCGGAACTCTGTTCTCTGGCTGGCCTTGCTGGGAGGCAGCCTTCAATCTCAACCTTTGTCCTACCACAATGCTGCAGACCGTAATAATCAAATGCCGATTGACAAAACGTTCAGCGCAAATGAATGGCAAGCAAAGGCGCCATTCAAGGAAGTCTCTCTCTCTCTCAAACCCCATGCTTTATTTTTTCCCCCGTTCTGCTAGAGCCTTGCGTGCTTGAAGAATATAACCTTTTGCATGGTTTGAAATGAGGCCCTGAAAGAAGGAAGCAAAAGGGGATGTACTGCTGTATACTGCTGTAGCAAAATAACAAAGACTCTTGTAATCTTGCATTTGAGGAAATGAGGTTGAACTGGATAGGAGATTGAATTGATTAAATTTCAAGAGGAGATTCCCAGTTAGGAACGCATCCCAAAATTTGCATTTATGGAACTAGAGAGGATTTCCAAAGGGAGAGCAGTTTTTTTTCTGGGGGGTGGGGGGTTATGCCACCAATTTCAATGTAATAAAATCATAAAATCCATTGAGGTATTGTAGGCAGCGTAGAGGGGAAGTCCTCCGCATCCTCTCCCTCTTGCACAAACAGGCCAAAAGGTGCTGGAGAAACAAAAAGCAGCCCATCCAGATGAGAATTCATCAGTCTGGAACTTGCCCTCAGGTGAAACCAGTCTGTCAGCTCCTCTTTCTCTCCTGGTCTTAAAAAGCCTTTGGAGAAGGAGCTGCTTCCGTGGGTGAGTAGTTAGAGCCATAATCTCAACCGACTGGAACTATCCAAGGGGGGTTGGGCCCAAGAGGATTTTGTCACTCCTTTTCATAAATAGAAAAGGTCAGGCTCAGGATCTTGTCTGGAGGCTGCCTTTTCTCATCACACATTTATCTGAAATCCAGCAGCAGAAAACATGCTCCTTTGTATATTCTTTGACAATTATCCTTTTTTTGATTTTGAGGTCTCATCTCTTCAGGACTTAGCCCTATTATGGAAAATGGGTCATTATAGTCTTTCAATGTTATCAAGTTTGGACTTTGGATGTCATGGCATCCCAACTACCCATCATCTAAGTAAGATTTAGTTATCTTAACTTACCATGAAGTATAGTAGGTGATCCAGCTGTGTTTGGAGACCCTCCATCTTGTTCTGACCAAAAGCCTAACCCTAGAGTGAATAATTCATTTAATGATTTATTGCATTTAAATAGGACAGTGCCTTCACTAAGAATTGGCCTCCTAAGAATACCAAGGACAACCAAGAAACTGATCAATGGCTCCTTGAACAAATCAACCTAGAGTTCTCACTTAAGTGATCAGGCTCAAATTATCCTACTTTGGATACATTATGCAAAGAATTGTCTTGCTGGAGAAAGCTCTTAATGCTGGGAAATGTGGCAGAAAAAAGAAGAGAACCAATAGCAAAACAGGTAGATTTAGTTATAGTAACATGAATGCACCATTGGAAGAGCTGAAAGTAGTTTAAGGATAGATCATCATGACAAAAAAGTATCTTATGTGAAGGCTAAATCGATGACTTGAAGGTACATAATCATCACTAGGCAATCTGCAAATAATTTGAGTACTCTTGCATATGGTATATCCAATGTATCTCAAGTGACACATATTTTTAAAATGCAGTTTCTGTGTCCCTTTTCAAAAAAAATGCCACAGCTCCCTTCACCATTTCTGCCGTCAATGGGTTAGGAAAAACATCTGAAATTTGCTCATGAATTATTGTCCCCTTTATTTTCATTTGCCATTTTTAAGCTGATTTCCTTGTTGCGGAGTGGAGTATGACTGATGAATTTTAAAATGTGCACATGCCTTTGAAAACCTGCTAATTAAATAATACTATTGAGCTGGATTTCAGTTTTGGTTTCTAACACATTAAGCCATTGCTGCTTTTGCTTTTTAGCTTATTCTTTTAGCTTATATTTAATTGTTTCAGCTTATAAAAAGCCTCTTTGTTAAATCATACTTGTTGACATCTGAAATAGTAAAAGTCTGACAGTTTTATGAATATCATTGCTGGATGGAGTAACTTAAAATTAATAACTCAAACTCAGATTTGATAATAGTAATAATGTGTGACAAACCCATAATAAGTATGGAATGCTGTCATCTGGTTGTGATCTGGGAGTAAGAAAATAAAATTGACCCTTGAAGGCAGTTTTTGTTCAGTTTATGATTATGAATTCAACTAAAACCATGTTTAATTGTGAATTCAATTCAAAAAAGGAGGGAGAACAATGATTTCAGGAATTTAATCCATCCCCTCTTTTTTTGTCTATTATTCAACAAGAAAGAACAGGACAATAAAAGTATATCCTACCCTTTCTTCCCCAAACAAATCTTTCTAGTCATCATCATAAAATAGAGATCTGTGATTTATGGATTCCAGTATATTCTTTTTTCATTTTGATTTGTTTCTGAACAAAAGTTTGCTGCTATTCCAGCAAAATTTGGGCTGCACCACTGCCTTTTCCAAAGTATTTGTTTTTTAAAACAATGGAATTACAAATAGCAATCTCTGGTCACAATGACTGGGAAATTATTTAGGAAAAGGGATAAAGGTCTTGGGATCAGTGCCCCACTCAGCCACATCTTTTATGAGATTCCTATTTTTTTAAACCTACAAATATAAGTAAATAAGGATGGAGACCAAGCAAGGAAGATCTGTGTGAAGTCCCTTCTAGACATTGAAAGTCAGTTTGTTATAAGCAAAAGACTCTGAATTGGCTTCTGGTCCATAAATTAAGAAGATGTTATGGGAGATAATAAAATGCTCCAGATTAAACTCCACAAATTGAATTTATATCTGGCATTGCTTTGGACTTTTTTTGGTAGGAACTATGCAAAAACATCGTAATCTAGAATGGCTCTTGTGCAAAACTAGTGAAACAATTGTCTTCTGACTGTCCTGCGTGACTTTCCTTGTCCTGAGATGAATCTCCAACTCCCTGTTAGATGTAATTTGCCCTTCATATGACCCCTTCATAGAAATCGATTGACAGTCTTAGTCCAATAGATCAGTGCAACCTATGAAGCAGCTGGTTCTATATGTTTGTTTGTTTGTCTGTTTCATCCTGGCTGCATTTACTGACCTATAGCCAATGCAAAAGCTCATGAGAGTGAGTGAAACAGAAAAAAAAATTGTCTTAAGAGAAGTTATATTTATTTAAAACTGATGATTTCAAACTTGTAGAGGGGAGAGCAAAGAAAATTTCAGATGCCTGGAATTAAGCCAGTTTTCTTTGGTCCAGATTTAATGAAATGCTGCATTATTCAACATGGGTAGTAGCCTTGATTTAACCACTGCTCTATCCTTTTACCCATTTGCAAATTGTAAACAAAACAGCTATTTTGCCCTTCTGGGTAAAGATCAATTGATGGCCAAGATCAAACCCAGATTTAATTTTAACAATCACTCCTCAAAAGTAAGCCTACTGAGTTTTACTTTCAAGTAGGTACACAAGATTGTGGCACTTGGACAACATTTAGGAGGGAGATAAAAACAGCTGGCATGTGTGGGGGTGGGGGATATATTAGTTGTCTGAAGCTGAACATATCACTGGGTGAGCTCTTAGGATCAATGGGAGGGAGGATTAATTTGAATGGGGTCAAGTATATTTACATTGCAGATTTAAACTGCTTTCCAGCCCAATACCTCAAACTTAAGGGACCTTGGAACTGATGCTCTTTGTAGCAGCTAATTATCTCTAACAAAGAATTTATGGCAGCCACTCCACAACAGTATCTAAGGTTCTTGGGAAACATTGATCATTAAATCACTTTCAAGCTGTTTAAAATTGGTTATGGAAGCGGACCAATTCTCTGAATGGATGTTAAGTATTGAATGCCTCAGCCTCGACTGTGAAGCCATACAATATCATTCAGGTTCACCTGGAAGTAAGTGTCCAGGTATTTACAGGGGTTCCGCTTAGTGCCAGATTTAAGATGCTTGCAATCCTTCTGGATTTACCTAACAGGCCTTAAATCTCCTTCATTTCAGTTCAGCACATCCGTCTCTTCCACTGAAAAGGGTGGTTGTTTTTTTAAAAAAGGATTTACCTGCTCCTTTTCTGAATTTATTCTCCTGTATGTTTAGAACCCAAGCAATGGAGAGGGTGTGTATGTTAGGGAATCTATTTGAAGTACTAAAATCACTTTTAAATCATATGAGACTACTAGCAGCCTTGGTTATTTTACTGACAGAATCCTGAAGGCATCTTTGGCAGCAGATGCACTGAATTCAGTTTTTTAAATATATATATATGAAAGATAATGCAATAATTTATACCTAATTTCAAGTGGATTTCAATGCTGTGTAGCTACATTTGGTCTGCATTTCCTTTGTGAATTTAAAATAGCACATCTCCACATGATTTATTTACATGGTGCATGGTATGTATAGTCCAAGGCTGTTTCTCCCCACCCTAACCTCCCGTGCTTTCATCCCATGTAGGTCTTCAGCAGAGGCAAGTTTACCTCCTTTTCTGAAGCAAAGCTGGGATGCCGGAGAAGATGAGGAAGGAGGAGTGCTTTGAAGGCCAGTCCTGTTAAATTCAGCACGGATTATGTTTATGTTACGTACTTAATTCTCTTTCTAGGGAATTTACTTGCACCAGGACTGTTTATTCCTGAAAAACCATTTAAGCGGTGGGACAATTCAGTAGAAATACAAGCTCCCTTTTTGCCACTCCTTAATTTTATAGCTCAGTCTTAGAATGTGCAAATCTCCCATCAGTGACAGTTACCCCCTTCCAAGTTGGTAAGAGGGATGTGAATTTTTAGGTATGGATGTGGCAAAGAATGGGAAGAGTTCTTTCTCTTTCTCCTATTAACTAAAATAATGACTAGGAGTCAGAAGTTCACCTAAAGGTCTGCATCCATTTTCACTAGGGCTGTCCTTTCCAAGAAAAATCAAAATTCGGTAAACATATTTGGCACAACCTTAGGGAGAACTGACACCAGCTTTCAGCAGCGAATTGCCAACTTAAAAGAGGAAAACAAACTCTAAATCAAAAAGAGACCAAACAGGAAACAGGATTAAAGGGAGAATGAATCTACCAGCCACCCCAATGAACCCCGTGTGAATTAGCAGAATTGGGCAGTGGGAAGAACATTAAGTATCTCCAAACAGACCTGATTCGGTTACAAAGATATCACAAAGTTAGCAGCTATTGTTTTCCCCATCTGTGCATGCTGCATGCCAGAAAGAAGACAAGGCTCACAAGTGAGATCAAAATCAGAGAATTGAGAATGGCTTTTGTATCATCTAGGAGGGACATAGACAAGCTGGTCCTTTAATAAGCTTCAGGAATGCAGCTAAACCCAGAGAGAAGAAGAATTTGTTTAGGAAGGCAAAGAAAGGAGTGGGATAAGGGGCATCCTTCTCTCTCTCTCTCTGCCCTGAGTGGATAAGAAATGGGCTCCCATTCTTTCAAGTTCTTCCCCACACTTTAAATCAAGAGAGATCAAGAAGCAGTCTCACTGAGTGATTTAAAAGAATTTTTAAAAACCCTAAAACCAAGAAAAACAACCAACTTGTCTCTGAAATCTATACACACAAGGCAAGGGAGGGAGGGAAGGGAAGGAGGGAGAGAGAGAGAGGGACTTGATCAATCATCAAGGAGAGAAGCCTGGTTGCCCTAGCCATAAGATCACAGCCCTAAGCCTTACTTGATAAAGGCCAGGATGAGGAGAGAGGACTGCCTTCTACAACCTCCATTATCAGGTTCCTACAACATTTAGCTCCTTTTGTGGAAATTTGTCTCTAAAATAAAAATCTCACGGAAGAAAAGTTTCCCACATCTTCCTGGAAGCTAAGCCAGACCACCTGGTGATTCCAGGAAGCACTTTCTACATAGAACCTCCTAAGCTAGGGATGAGTTTTTCTACAAACTCTCCCAAGACTCCTTGACAGTAAGCGGCTTAGAAACCTGCCCATTTCAGTCACTTGGACTGAAGGGCTCACCTATGGGAAGATAGAGCCCATGGGAAACCCATTAGATTCTAATGAAAAGTCCTTCTTTGACACTTATCAGACTTCCGTTTTAGAGGATGTTGAGAGAGCAATGGCACAAATAGATCCATGTATCAAAGAAAAAGGCAGCAGAGCCTCTCATGCGTCTAGTCTCTTTGCAAAAGATCACATCAATGACATTCTCACACACACACACACCAAACCAACCCCAATATGCTAGAAAAGGGGATCACAAGCTCCACCACCTCAGGCGGAACTTTTTCGCTTCTCCATTCAGCTGTCATTCATTAAAATAAATACATTCATTACTGAACTAAAATGTAGTTCATCTGGCTTTTCTGCTTCTGAAGGGCTCTAAGTGATGGCAAGCTTCTGCAGAGGAATCAACCCTATGAGATCAAGTTTATTTAGAATCCAGTGTGGGAAGGAACGTCCGTGGATGCTAATATTGCAAAGTGGGATGTGGTAGATTATTTATTTATTGGGTTTATTTATTAGACTTATATCTAGTCTTTATTTTGCACAAGTCAGGAAGATATATATATATATAATATGCAATGCTCCTGCCTTTTCTTTTGCCCACAACAACCTATGAGGTGGGCTGAGCTAGGGAGACTGAATGGCCCAAAGCTGATTGTCATGCTTAAGGAAAGACTACAACTCACCCTCTCTTGGTTTTGAAATCCTGCATCTTAACCATTATACTGAATTGGCTCTCTGCCTCTAGATAGTATCATGATCACAGGTGAGTAACACATAGATGGTTTTCCACAGATGCCATTCCCAATGGCCAAGGTTTATAGGATTTGTAGTGGAGCAACAAACCCTGGAAGGCCAAATATTCCCCATTAATAATTAACTGATGAAGTTGGATTCTAATTCCTGTTCAGACCAACCAACAAATCCAGTGGTTAAGATAATGGGAGCTGTAGTCAGAGAACATCTGAGGAATGACAGGTTGCCCGCCACTTCTGACAGGTTCAGCTTGTATGATAAATGGGCACATCCCAGATGGGCTGAAGTGATGAAGCTAAGGCAGATCTCTCTGCCAGCATAGCCCAAAAATGCTGACAATATTCACAGGTTAGGGCCTTTTTCACCCACTAGAAGTCAGCTGCACCTGAGCTCTGTTGCACACTCAATCACACATCTATATAATCTTTTACAAATGGATACTTCTATGGAGACATCACCAATAAGGGTGCACATGGATTGAACTAACATTGCAGCACAATTTTATGAACCAACACATGGGGGGAAAGCATTTGTGTGCATACCCAACTGCACAGAGATATACTGGCCACACAGATACACCAAATAATAATAAAGTTAATAGCATACAATATTAAGGAACTAAAGATCTATCTGATTTAACAAAAATTCTTGTTCTAACAAAAATTCTTGATTTAACAAAAAAGGTAAGCAAATTATATTATCATCCTCCTCTAACTCCATCGCCTGTAATTTACAGAGGCAACCATTGTAGCATTAACAGTGACTATAACTACAATACCCTGAGAGTATTTAAATACTAACGTTCAATATCTTATAGCAAAAAAAAAAAAAAAAGACGCCTTTGGGTGCAATTGACTAGCTCCTCTAGGTTAGTGGGGCTCATTTCTGAACGGGAGCTTTTTCTTGGACCGAAATGGAGGAAGTAAGTGTCATCCGAACATAGAACACGTACACAAATCATCGGAGAAATCGTTTTCATTTCTAACTTGTTATAAGATCAGGAGCAGACGGCCACATACACACATCCCAATAAGAGGATATCCCAGGAAGCATTTTAGGGCGGCTCCCAATCCCAGCCAGTTCCTGCTATAGAAAACGGGTCCTCCACCATGGAGGCGCGGAAGATTTTCTTTTTCTCCCGGTCTCTTTGGACCGGCGGATCGGGCGCGCAACCTAACAGAAGCCCCCGAGATCCTGGGGCCGATCCGCCAAACAAGTTCAAGTAGCCCAGCCGAAGCGCTTGCTGGCTCAGCTCAGCCCAGCCCCACCGAACCTTCGTCGGTTTCCATGTCAGGAAATCCGCCAGGAAGAAATCGGGGCTTTTCCAAAGGCTCGAGAAGCCGAGGCCGCGGTAGCTCCACTCGGCCTCGGCCTCTATCCCCCCCCACCCTCCCTTGGGATCCGGGAGGCAGCCGGGGGGGGGCGGGGGGGGGCTTCAGTTGAAAGCGATCGGGTTCTAGTGAAAGGGTGGGACTGGCGGCCCCAGATCCCGTCGGGAAGGTGGTGGCTGGACGAAGTCACCAAGCCCTTTTTACTCGCTCTGGGTTGGGAAGGCTGAATCCCAGGGACAGAGATCCACAGGCCCACGCGCGCAGCACTTCGCCCAGGACCTCAATCTTTGGACACGGACTTGTCTTTTGGAGAGGTGTCGATTCTCAGAGCGAAATATTTTGGTTTTTTTTTTTCCCTTTCATTTATTCATTCCCCGCCCCCCGGGTCCAATTTAAGGACGAAGCCCCGAGCCCAACTCGAAGGTTTGCAAAGAAAAGAGAGAAAGGGTTTGACCCCCCTGTCCTTTCCGCCCTGTGAGAATAAGCGATCTCTTTCTCTCGGGCCCTGCAGTAGGTCTTGGGGCGTGTTTGGGGTGAGGCTGGGGACGGGCTGGAGGGAAGAAGCCAAACCGGGCGCCATCTTAAACTAGAGGCTCCTTAAGGTGGCTTTTTCCCATTTACAGCGACTTTCTGCAAGGTCCTTCTGGGCCCGACTGCCTGCTTTGCATTCATCTTTCTCTCTCTCTCTCTCTCTCAGTCCTTGTGCATGGGGAGAGGGGGGACGGGGAGGGGATCATTTAAACTCATGCTTACTCAGTGGAGGGCAAAAACAGAGTAACCATTTCATCCAGTTCCAAAAACCCGGTGTGCCCATCGGTTGTATGGATGTTTGGTACCACTATATTACAACCCAGGCGACCTACGATTAACTTAAACCTTACTAATTAAACCTAACCCGTGAAGCATGTAACCAGGCATAGTTGAGAGTTTAGCCCCTGAACTCAGCATTGCTTTTAGATACAGGAGTGCACCATCAACCTTTGCATTATCTGATCACCAGATCAAACATGTATCAGGCAGGGAGGGATGAATGGAAAGAGTGTGAGGCATTTAGATTTTATTAGATCAGGTTGGTTTCATAGTTTGCATTTAGTAGACAATTTTTTTTAATTTTCTTTTCTTTTACCCTTTAAAAACAAAACAAAGGTAGTGACACTGCTTTAAATGGGAAGAATACAACCCAGTCACTTTGAAGGCCGCCTGGTGTTTAATTTCTGACTGAATCCTTAGTATTTAATCCTGACCGCTTCTACTTCTGGAGACCAACTCTAGCAAGCCAGGAAACCTGCTGAGCCTCCTCCTTCAACCTCAGAGCCTAAAGTACCCCCTCTGCCTTCAGCTTCCTTATCCCCAGGCAACCCAGCAAGAAGCAGGGGAGCCAGGTGACTGGTTTTTCTTCAGTGCAAAGGCTGGTTGGGGGGGGGGGGTGTTGGAGGGGAAATTTCGGATAAGTTCCTTTTGAAACATGCCCCTGGCCAGGCTGAGAAAATGTACCAAAAGCCAAATCGGCAGTCCTGATTTCATGCCTCATGATGCCAGGATATTTCTGCCTTTTCACTCTGTGCAGCGGTAGGTGGGGTGTCTTGGGAGTTTTCATTTTGGAGTGGCTGATCTAGACATATCACAATAGGTGTCTTTTTGTTAGGAGGCGTGCAGCTGTTTATTTTCAATTAATGCACACATTTCATACCAAGGTCACTCCTTTCTCTTATGTGTTCTGTGCTATTTTTATAGAAGGGCTCTAACTACTGGCTTTGCTGTGCCAAATCCTCCTTGTATTCCAGGAGTCCCAAGTCGGAGGGTCTAAACAAAGCCAAATCTAACCCTAACCCTATCTAAAAACCAGACATCTGGGATAATCAGATTAATCTTCTTCAAGAAATTGGTTTCAAACAATCAAACAATAACCAAATTCTCCTTATATAGAAAAAAGGTAGGTCCCAAGGCCAGATTTCTCTGCAGAGAAAGCTGGAGGGAAAGGAGAAGAGAGGAATCATTCTTACGCCCAAGTTGGAATGAACAAATTTTGCAGCTGTAAGTTAATGGCATCCTTTTGACATCTATGTATAATGTAACTCACAGCTATAGAGGGAAAATAAAGGATACCTCAGATTTGAATGCTACAAGGGGTCGTAAATCACACTCTTCCAAATACAGTACATCTACGGGAGAAAAATCCAAACCAGATAAACAGCAAATGTAGGGGATCTCTCTGTCCTAAAAGGCTCAAATGGCCCCATTTTCCTACTAAATCATTCTCCTTTGTGCCAGCCAAATTGGCTCTGACTTGTTTGGAGCAATATGTGCTTCAAAAGCCTGGCTCTAATTTACAGGGGAGGAAAGTTCCTTGTCTGAAATCTGCATCTTGGAGTACCAAAAAGTGATTTGTCCCAGGAAAACTGATTTTCTACTCAAAGATTCACTCTCTTAGGAGTATATGATGACCTTGAGATGGATGAGGTTTCCACAGGTACCTGGACTGCAAAAAAGGCTGCCTAACCATTTACAAACGCATTAGCATTTTTAGCTAATATTACAAATCAGAAGAATTATTGGCATCCCTTCCTGAACAGCAAAGTTGTCCTTCTAGACTTGTGAACTTTTACCCAACAATAACCTGCTGCCCCAAAGAACAGTCATTCCAAGAAGATGTCAACAACCAGTTTTCAAAGCAGCCCTCCCCCTCCTTTGTTTTGCAGTCTGAATTTGGGGTTGTGACCCAGCTGGGAATGGAGTAAGTAAACAGGTTTTCATGAGGCTCCTTTAAATATTGCAGACAGAACCAAGACTCTGTGTTGTGTGTGTGATGAAAAAATGAAGTCTGAAAAAAGACCTAGACCCCTTAATGGTATATATGACATGTGGAGGGGGACACTTGCAGCCTGACAAGTCTTTTTATGGGTTTAGCAGAGGGTGGTGAAAGAACCATGGGTTTGTAGGGATGCCTTTATGGGTCAAAGTCTGGTTTGGTGAGAAACTGAAGGGCAACAGCCCTGCAAGGCTGCTCCATCCTTTTTTGTTTTTTTTTTCTATGGAAGGAAGCCTTGGTAGAAGGAACCAAGGTCCCTTTCTTTAGAAGATCAGGAGCACTCTCCCTTTTTACTCACACACACACACTCAATATACAACACATATCCATACAGGAGTGTGCTCTGTAAATCTGGGAAGGACCTTTGTGCTTCTGCTCTTAACTGCCTAAGCATGCTGATGATTTTCTAGGAAGCTGAGGCCTATTTTAATGTTAGGCAGACAGGGAAAAGGCAGAGAAGGTCCCGTCCCCGTCCCCCCTTCTAAGCCTCACCTACATAGATGGGTAAAAGACCAAGCCATTGAGAGCCAGTGGGGCAAGAGAAAGACTTGGAGTTCAGGAACCCTTGCTCCTATGGCAGGTGATGTAGGTGATCAGTGTCAGCCTACAAGATAGGAGGAAAAGCCTTCAGGCTTAGGAACAGACAGAGAAAAGAGAAAAACAATAATAAAATTTGAAATGTGCTTTGCCTGTAATTGAGGTAATATTTGGCTGTTAGCGACCAGTGGAGAGGGAATCCCATATTTTTAATCTTTGGCTGCTGTGGCTCATGAGGTCTTCAATCCAGCATTTTATCCATTACTCGTTATGCCGCCTCTTAGTCTACATTGATCTTACCTCCAAAATCAATGGTCCTCGTATGGTTTGATCTTGGTTAGGTCAAGAATTTTGCCAGCTTTTAAACAACTGCAGCCAGCCTGGGGCCTTTGGTAGGACTCCTACCAACCAGGGTGCCTTTCAGAGCTCTCCACCACAGGGCAAAAAGGCATTGTGCCTTGCCTGCCAAACTCCTTCATGCAAGGAGCTCCAGCATCAACCCACCCACCCCTTTCCTCTGCCCCCCCCCCAGCTAAAATCCAAAATCAGAATTTGCTATCAAATGGGAAGCAGGAACTGATTCATCCACACCAATTAAGCCTTCTAAGCCAATTAAGGGCTGTTGACTTCCCTTTCTAGAAAGGGAGGGATGTTGGCTAAGAGTGTGGCAGGCAGCTCCAGGACAAATAATAGCTCCACTTTAGCCTTCCTGGAAAATACTGGCAGGTCAAGAAGAGATAAAATTTTCAGAAGAGGCAGAAGGTCAGCTATAAAATCAATGAAGGACCAAGATCAAGATTCAGGGAAGAAGAGGGATTATCAAACTCAACCCAATCAGGCAATGTAATTGTGCTCCTCAGTATTTTCCCATCAGACCATGAAGTCAAGACTAAATTACCTCTGTGATGATGACTCTTATGTGCTACTGTACTGCTGTTACTGCCAGGTTATTGTTTGGTATCCTCCATATAGCTCATCAGCTCTAGAAGACCCTGGTGAGTGGCTATGGGATGGTGGGAGAGAGTTGTAGAAATCCAGGTGACTGGATGTTAAGAGTAAATCAACCCATCTGGGAAAGCTTCAGGATATCCATACCCATTCTGGTGACCTGCAGCCATGGTGGGTTTTAGGTCTTATAATTCTCAAGAAACCCACCTTTGGGCTGGAAGTTATAAAGTTGTGCAACATATATTTGGAAGGGTTGAGGCTGAAGAAGCAGTTCTACAGAGTGTAGGACATGTGAGCTAGAAAATGATGCATTCACATTAAGGGGTTTCTCGCCCGTTCCCTCCTCTAGGTTGTCTTGTAGCCCCTTGTTGGCATGAGCAAGAGAAGAAAAAAAAAATCTCATGCTGTTCATAATTTACAGGCTTATAACATTTATGAACAAGTGTCCAGAGTGCAATGAGAAATAAATGATTCCTTTCCTCTGGTAATCCTGGGACTTGAGGTCACCCAATAAAATGATTCCTTGGTAGTTTCAGAAAATTATGAGTCACATGTGGTGGGTTATGATTTACTTTAGCGAAGTCAGAGAGAGCCACTAGTTTAGAGGAGCATCGAAAGGGAGGAGCTAAATTCATGGTGTTATTTAGCAGGAGCTATTGGCATATTGCATTTCCATGTTCAGAAGTTGTCTATCCCAGAGTGAGTGAGGAATGCTTGGAATGGAAACAAAACAACATATTTCATCCCCAAACATCACTTTCCTGTTAGCCAGGAGTATATACTGCCCTGTGAATCGAAGGTGCCTTTTTCTGAGTTAGATTTGGGTTAGATGGCTGGGGAAGGATGTCATTGCATGGGCTCAATTTGGTCCTTTCAAGAGGAAGAGTTTCCTTGTTCCCTCTCATCCACTTGGGATCAAATCTTGCATTGCAGGATGTGCCCCAATTTTTACTTAAGTACCGAGGGCTGAGAATTGGGTGTATAATACACACCATTGTGGTCTAGTAGTGTTCTCTCCCTAACTTTTCTGTGAGTTAAATCGCAAGTCTCTTTATCCTGGTTCATTTTTTTTAAAAAAGAGAAAGGTTATTATTGTGCCTACAAGGATTGACTGTCAAGCAGGAACTGTTCCTTTTCTCCTTTTATTTTCACTTTAGGTACATTAACACCACCACCACCCCTAGCAAATAAATAAGGAGAAACTGAAAACTTATCCTGTCATTGTAAATAGGAATAATAAAAACTCTGTGTATTTACGTACACAGTTCCATATGTTACAGAAATAGGTATGTATCTAGCTATGTATGAATGCATGCAAAAGCAGATGCAGGAGCTTATAAAGGAAATATGGCTCTCTCTTTTGGTTACAGCTGCATTTGGTCTGCTAATCTTGCCTTGATTCTTTCTTTATAGAACAGAAGCTGAAGGTACTTTTCCATCCAAAAAAGTAATTTGTGTCAATTGAAGTGCTACTGTACATGAATGCCTATAATAAATACACACACACATACACACAAAACACGCATGCATACATACAGAAACAGTAGACACAAAACAACAAAGGGCAACTATTTTGCCAGAAATCAGTGCCATCAACATAAAAGCTATTTATTGGCTGTTTGCTAGGAAATACTACTTTCAGTAAAGCCCCAAAATGTTTGGTTTGGTACCTTGCCCATCAAAATAAATCAAGGCGACAGATTAGGAAGTACATAAAACTATATCTCTAGATAATGATATACGAGACCACAATAAATATAAGTTACATGTGGAAGCTGCTGGCAGTTATGGTTGGAAACCCGTAACTTATTCATTTAACCCTGGTGGAATGTTTGTCTTTTAATTACAATTAAACAGTGCACTTGAACATTTTTCCTTCTCCCCCCCCAAAAAAAAAAAAAAAAACTATAGGAGGTGAAAGAAACAGGAGGGGGAAGGGTGAGATAACTAGCAAAGCAAGAGTTTAAAGCAGTTATAAAACTCCTGGGACATTCTTTGCTTTAGAAACTAAACTATGTTAGTATACCATGGATGATTTTTAAAAATAGAGGAGGGGGGGTTATTGTCTTACTTTTTCTCTCTCTCTTAAAAACACAAGTCCTGTCCAACTCTTCAGCTTCTCAGCCTCTCCTTTTGAAAGAGTTCTTTTCCTAAACAGTATCAGAAGGGGGTGGAATTTGGAGATCCCAAGGAATCGGTTCTTCTCCATCGCCTCCAAGGAAAGAAGAGGGGCCCTCCCAGTGGCCTGCTTTCCCAGGATGGAGGTCCCCCATTTGGCTTCCCCTTCAAGCTTCTAGTATCCTTATCAAAGAAATGAAGGGAGGTGACTTGAAACAAGTTTTGCCACATAGCCTGGGCACTGGGAGGCTGTCTGACAAGTCACTGAGTTCCTAAAACCCTCCAGAAATATTTCTACAGGGCTCCCGGGTTTTTAACTCCACCCCACCGCCCCATCCCTGTGGCCGGGGGAGGGGGGGAAGGAAATGGAGAAGAAGAAAAAGTACGGAACAACCTGAGCTACCTACCAGGAGACAGAAAGGAGAGTCTTGAGTGCTGTGGTCACGCGTGGTAAGAAAACGGAAGCTTCGGGTGCAGATCCTGCCACAGTAGGAAGAAAACCTCGCCAACACAACGGAGCTGGAGGCCCAAAAGTACAGCCATCAAGCGAACCGCTGGCCTGCAAGGGTTCCCTCATTGGCAGCCAATGGCCAGAAGCTTCCAGTCCGGATTGTTCAGGAAGGTCTCCGCCACTCCTGCCCGGTTTCGATTACCAGAGGGAAGCCTGGGCCAGCTTAGAAGACCGGCTTCCCAGGGTTGGTTGCCTTCGTCCAAAGGAGGAGCTGCTGCCTCTTGCACGTAGCAGAAGCCCCAAAGCGTCTTGGCGCACCTTAACTGATTTTTCCGCTTTGCCTCTTGGCGTTAAACTATGTATCTTTTTTTGTAAAAAAAATTAGATATTTATATCTATATAAAAGAAATATATATAGAT